>JACSZP010034449.1:0-12403 GCA_016161895.1 Pinna nobilis
ACAATAAAACAATAACAGCAAATAAAAGTTACACATTTTCACACCGGTATGAATCCACTCTTTAGTTCGTGATTTATAGATATTGATGTTCAAATTTAAAATACGTTTGACCTATGGACAATAGCTTATTAAATGACTGAGATACCAATGGGACATTAACCATGTCCCAAACAAGACCAGACATCAAGTTTCGAAGAAATATTTTCAGTGTTCTATTTAACCCCTAAGCTAACAGATTTTTCATCATAATCTTACCACTGGATTTTTACGGCGTGATAAAATAAGGACAAACAAAGAGAGATAACTCGCATAAATGACCGATGCATTGCTATAATATTCAGATAAAATTGAAAGTCACTTAAAGGGAAGTATTGATATCAGGTACGTATGAACGAAATTCAGATGCGTTGCTACTTAAAGAATTTATGCATACATGTAACACATGCATTATAACAATTAATCACTTTCTGATTATAAATATATGATTGAAAGCCTAGATCTATTTCTCTCTCACCGTGCCTCTCTCTTTTTGGTTTTTCTTTTTATTTCCCATACCATACTTTTGCAGATGTCATTTCTACTGTCTTCGCCCCATAGTATTTTTCTTGTTTTACACTGAAGGTCGAATTTTCGAGCCTTTGTTACAGAACGATAAATTGTTTCCTGTCTTATTTGTCGAAAGGGTGCCTATTGATCACAAAATTGTTTTGCAAATTAATTGCCGAGCAGGACATTGGATAGACACACGTTTTTATCAACCTTTATCGGCTTTCTGAAATCAGTTTAACTGAAATAAGGATGGCGGTCATTCTAAAATAAAAAACAAATGGAAGTACAAAATGATACACAAAACTCAGAAAATCGTTACTGACAAATATATTTTCGCCGAGAAGATATTATAAATAACCTATACCATTGATATTTCGAACTGAACCATATATGGTTGATTGACTGTTCCCTTGTATTGTTGTTCAACATCATACTAAACATATTTTACTTATATGTAGACGCCACGTACGTATGCCCACGAGGGGCGTTAAATTAGGCCCTTGCTCGACTTGCTATGGCCGTAGACAAGGAAGCGTCCTTGAACGTGCATAACACTAAAGTGACACATGTCATCGGTTTTTACTGTCTCTTTTAAAAAAACCGGACAGGCAAACGCAGTGCGATGCGGATTTAAATCAGAAGCCGAACACGTATCAGGACGATATCAGGACATTACTGTAGGCTACTTACAATGTAGATCTATCATTTTATGAGATGAGGGGTTATTTGATTGATAATGATACTGCAGAGGGGAGCATGTAGGATTATAATATACCAAAACAAGGACTGAATGAATAATTAATTGAAATTGAACCTTGTATGGAAATCATTTAAAAATATTTTAGCTAATATACAATAAATTACATAATTCTTTCATCAGTTACAGGTATCTTTTAAGTAGTTTTATGCTCCAATAATTAGAGATTCAGAGATATAAAGGTTGATGGTTTGACCTATGGAAATCCAATTGGAATAACGCTTTCTCACATTTCGGACAGGGAAATCCTTAAATTTGCCCGGAAGAGATTTTTTTTATCTCACCCTTCGTTATCTCACCCTGCGTCCTCGTGTTCACGCCGATTGATATCCATGACGAGGCTTACTTATCAATAGTCATGAAAACTCGGATTGAGATTTCTTTTTCTTTCACCCCGGACAGAGAAATCCATCAATATACCCGTTCTGAGATATCTCTGTCTCGCACCCCGCGTGCTTATCTCGAACCCCTTGACGTCACTACCGGTAAGTCTTGACCTACTTTTGACGTATTTCGTCCGCTTGAATGCAGTGTTCACCTATATATTTACTTAGAAATACATTATTTGAGGGTGAGAGAAAAGTAATCAACCACCACTTTGTACAGGAACAGATAAATCTCACCCTCCTGTCAAAGATTTGCAACATCCACGACTCGGCAAGCCTCGTCGTGGACTGCAAATCTTTGACACTCGGTTGAGATTTTTCTGTCTCTGTACAAAGTAGTGATAGATTCTATTTGTCTTTCCCTAGGGAAAGACAGCTGGCACGCAATATGACGTCACATATAGAAATTCAATGGCTGAACATTGTACGATGTTCCGTGTGTACATACATTCTAGTTGTGAATGTGTGGGATAAAAAGAATCAAATATGGAGGTGTTGAGTGGAAAAAGAAATCTAAACCCTCATGGTAAGATCTGAAAGTCAAGTCCTCGGGAAACCCTCAGATTGGACAAACAGATTCTTACCAGTTGGGTTGAGATTTCCCTGTCCACTCATCACACCCATGTAATATTCTATTATTCTTACACTCCTGAGTGTTTGTCTCAAACCCTACATCTACGTCACACCTTTATTCATAAATCTTTCAGTGTTATTGCAAAGTATCATAAAACACAATACTGAATGTAGGCTCCTATACGATAAACAACAAGAAATCATTAAGATTACAGTAATATAATCAATCACAACTCTGTACATAGAAAAAGAAATCTCAGTTTCAAAATGTGCCTGTACAAGTGGAGAGAGACTCTTTCTCTCACCCCAGACAAAATAATCCACCTATTCACCTGTTCTGAGATATCTCCGTCTTGCACCCCTCATGCTTGTCTCAAACCCTCTGACATATAATGTTATATGGTTGACCTACATTTGAAGTACTGTACGTGTACTTATATTAGCGCACTCTTATTTTAGCGTACTGAGGGGGTAAGATTTATTAGCGTAGTCATACTTTAGCGCAAAAACGTCAAGAGATTTTTGTAGTAGTACTAGTAACGTGTAATAATTATGTTGCGTAACTGTACCGTATTGATTGACTGCATTCATTTTCAGTATTATGCATGTATATAAAATACTTATTAATGATATTAATCAATTAAATGTGTATTTATAAACACTAATAAGTTTTTGTTACTTTATTTAAACAAACTATAATGACATCACGCAAAATCACACGAAATGCATATATCGATGGCCATATGAGTACAGTAAGATACATTTTGAGGGTTGGTGTCTATATATTAGCGCTGCACTTGAATTAGCGCAATGATCTGAGCGCGAAAGGCACTAATATTAGAATAACGCTAAATTAAGTACACGTACAGTAATTTGTCCACTTGATTTACAGTGTTGCATATATACCTCTCTGTTTATGCTTTTAAAAATGCAATTTAAGGGGGGGATGAGAGAAAAATAATCAACCACCACTTTGTACATGAACAGGAAAATCTCACCATTGTGCTTAAAGATTTGCAACATCCATGACTGGACAGCAAGCCTGGTCCTGGACTGCCACAATCTTTGACACTCAGTTGAGATTTCCCTATCCTTGTACAAAGTGGTGATAGATTCTACGTGTATTTATCAGTTTCTCGTGGTTTCAGAGTATAATTACAGTGGAGTTGGTGTATAACGAAGTCAAAGGGGATTGACTTTTGACTTTGTTATAGGCATCCTTCGTTTTAAGCATCAGAATCAACTACCTAAATAGATAAATAGCAACTCTTTTGGGGAATTTTATTCCTCTTCGTTATAGCACTGAATTCACTTTAAGCCAATTCGTTATAAACCGACTCTACTATAGTTGACAATAGATACTACCTGACTGTCTGTACTAGAGTCTGTATTATCTCCTCTATAGTAAGAAAATCCTCCAGTTTGGCGTTCCTTCTGAATCCCCATGATTCCTTGTCTATTGTCATAGCATTCTCCCACTTCTTCTTCTGAAGAGTTCCTGCAAAAAGTCGAAAAATTAGTGACATGTAATCAGCAGAATTAGAAGCTAAATGTAAATTAACTGTTTCTATGTTTATAGAAAGTATTTATGAGAAGTAAATGTTCAGTGCCTATAAACCACATGTACTGTAGTGTAAGTAAAATCTCCATTAGCAACCACCTGTGTATGAAGACTTTCTTATCATACAGGCGACCACTTGTTTGTCCCAAAGTGCACTATTTGTGAACAAATCAATTAACTTCTAAATAACCTCCATAATTACAAGCTTTGTCGTTTTGGTTGTTTGGTTGAATTGTTGTTTAACGTCCCACTCAAAAATCTTTCACTTATATGGAAACTTCACCATGTGCCGGTGGAGGGTGACAAATTTTCTCTAGCTCGGCACTTATGGCTGTAGAGCATTGAGGATTCTTGAACGTACTAATACATACTATGACATGGGACCTCATTTTTTACTGTCTCATCCAAGAGACAGGGACGGCCAATAGCAGCTTGGCTCAGGCTCGAATCCTGGATCTCACTATCAGAAATGAACATGCTAACCACTGGGCCACAGCAGCCCCGCTTTGTTGCCTTCTTAAGGGGTATGTGTATACAGATTTTACTGTACTTAATCATCAAAATCTAGTTCCTTTATTTGTTCATCACAGAACTGACCAAGACACTATGATGATGTGGTCATCTCAAGATCAGAAGGTCAAGGATTCAAGTGTGAAATACACATGTGGCATAACAAGTTGTCAGTCCCTTCACTTGAGACAGCAAAAACTAAGGCCGTGTGACATGGACTGACTTGGCTTATTGAAGATATCTCATTCTATTGGATAAAAGTTTCCTAGCATTAACTCCACTTTGCAAGTGACACAAATGAGCACTGCGACAAACTCCTACATCATGAATGAAAATTACAATAAGCACAATGACAATGTCTGTGCATCAAAGAGGTAAATTCTTTGTACAAACTGATGAATGACAAACCTGGATTATAGCGATCACTACAGGTCAGAAAGTCTCCATGCTTACATAACACACCTATCCCCCATCTGTCGTTAGTTACCACTGTATCCTTTACTGGGCTGAAAATTCAGATCATTTAAGACAATGTCCATAAAGTACATTAAATTATGGAATATACGTAATATGAAAACCAAATGTAATTGTTAAACCTGTATACTATGCAACTGCACTATACAGAAACAAAATCTAATTCACACAGGCCTACTGTCAAATCTCAAGGTCATACATAAACATGCATAAAATAGAGGGTGATCTTGACATTACACATACGCATAGGAAACAAGGTCAAAAGATCCAAATTCTTTATATCAAATTTGAGGCTTTTTATAAGGGAAAACTATGAATTACTATTCAGAAGATATGGCTAATATAAAAATTTAGTAAACAAACAGAGAAATAAAAACAAAGATATGGACTATAAAATGAATCTAAGTTCAGCTTTGCTTTATGTAAGCTTGCAGACTTTTCAACATTACACACATCCATATGAAAGCTCTCTATGTAAATATGGCTAGGTGTTTGTAAATTCTGGTTTGACTGTAGATTAACTTGAGTTACACTCATTATGTTTTATCTACCTGTCATTATACAGCCAGGCTATAAAATGTGTTGAGTTCCAGTATGTGTCTGGAGCTTCCCAGTCCCCATCTGACCATACCACCTCTGGTTTGTACTTGTTCACAATCTCATACAGTTCTGGTAATGTTTTATCCTGTTAAATGAAATAACATGTCAAACAAAAAAGATCAGAGGGAGAGTAATGAAATAAACAAGGCAATCTACGGGGCTAGCAGACTTGCCAACCATACAAAATTTCTAGGGGTGGGGTTCAATTTTATGGGGAAGACTCTAAATTTCACTAGGAGCAAATGGGAAAATTATAGTATTTCATGGGGCAGACATGCATTTTTTCGAAAGAAATTGTTAACATTTTACATAAAAAAGAGAGAGTTTCCCTATTTATGGGGGAGACTTGACTTGACAAGTGTGGGTTATGTGCAGTCTCTGCTATCAATACAGAGTAACTCATGAAATAATACAACAAATACAACAACAACAAAATGTATGTACTGGTATGTACTGTATGTGGAAATTCTGAAGTAACAGGGTCAGAGTATGTAACTCATGAAATAATACAAAGAATTTTAATGCAGTATATTGTCACCACGCACGCATTTGTAAAAGATACATGTATACCCAAAACACATGAAGCTTACGTGGATATTTCATCTTATGTTTTACTTTTATCACAGTTTTTGGTTGGTTTGCTACAACTTTGCAAAAGTATGCCGTTTGGTGAATCAAGGGGCTAAATTTTTAATTCGTAATAGGCCTCATTTCGTAATATCATTTTTCACAACAAACATCACAATTTACTATAGATATATAGCATTTTTGGGGGTTATTTTCATCCTTTCATTATAGCATTGAATTTGCCGATTCGTTATAGACCAGCTCTACTCTACTTTGTTTTTACCTTGACAAAATCCTGAGTTTTGAACTTGTTTGCTTTATCAGATAGATACAGAGGGTGGAACCATTCAAACAAGGAGTGGTACAACCCAAACCTGATCGACCCTGCAGATCTAATGGAATCTGCCAGTTCCCCTGAAAGCAAAATAAATTCATATCATTCATACATTTCTAAATTAGCAAATGATTCATAAATCATTTTATATTTCAAAAGTCAATGTCTGTGTTTAGTGCAAATTATTTGGAGAGTCAGCTTTTCAATGAGGAAATCTGTCTTTTGCCGTCTGTTTGTGAGGCTGTGGGTTTGAATCTGCACCATGCTGCTCTTGGCCATTCCCATCCTTTGGATGAGACAATAAAATACAAAGTCCAATGTCACAGTACATGTAGGTGTCAGCACAACAAAGAACCCTCCTGCTCAGTGGCCTTAAGTGCTGAGCATGGGCAAAATTGTTCACCCATCACCAGCACACGGTGACGTCTTTATACAAATGAGAGTTTTTTGAGTGGGACTTTAAGTAACTGTACAACCAACCAACCCTTTGACTTCCAGCTATCGCAGATTCATTCAGTTTGCTACAGAATTCACTGAGAGCTATACAAGTATTCACCTGAAGGACCCTTACCTGAAGTGCAGTCCCTTTTTAGGCCTTACTAATATTTAATGACATTCGCAACCAAAAGATTATATAAGAAACCATATTTCATTGTCAGATTTAAAACAATGAAACAATCAATACAATCATATAAATGTAGTTGTTACATGTACATATCCATAGGACGACCAAAGGTGTTTCAATACAAGATAGTCAAAATCTAATTATAGATCTCTAGCATGAGAAAGGGAAGTCATTATATGTCATACATGTATTTCTGTTTTAACATGCACTGTATTTACATTTAAACTTGATTTTTTTTTTATTACATCCACTGTCAAACTTACCGACAAGATCTCTTGTTGGTCCAACATCCATTGCATTCCAGTTAAAAGAATACTTTGATGGCCAATTAGTAAAGCCTTCATGGTGCTTGCTTGTCAGAACTACATACCTGAAAAAAAAAAAACATACGTAAATTTATAAAACACAGAGTAATAAAATTAAAACATCATATAGGATAGTTCATTACTACATTAGGATTGTAATAATATTTCAATCATCTAAACATGTCCTTTCAACCACAAAATATGGGACATGGTTTAGATCTGAAACTGCATGTATTCCATCTATACACACATTAATGCTTCATCATGTTTAAGGTTGGTCCTACAAAAGCAGGTTCCTGTAGCTATCCTATAAAAAATTAAACTTTTTAAAATAGGTGCTGTTGACAATGCCGAGTTACATGTATGCATAAGCTTCCCCAGTGCCTCCGACCAGCAGTACATGTATAGTAAGCAGAGCTCCAGATACTTTTTTCATATTAATGAGTTCTATACCTATGTTGTCAATGAGTGTTCTTAATTCGGGCTCGGCTTACAGAACCTGACTATAGACGAAAACATTGACCTAACTGTCCTGACGATGTTCAAACCCATCTGATGACAACGCGGGTCAAGAAGTCAGTTATCGGACAAGACTCCAAGAGACCAGACATTCTTATGCCTTTCACTACTGCATGACATATTTACACTACAGTTGAAGGTGCCTT
Source organism: Pinna nobilis (assembly GCA_016161895.1). Taxonomy (NCBI): domain Eukaryota; kingdom Metazoa; phylum Mollusca; class Bivalvia; order Pterioida; family Pinnidae; genus Pinna; species Pinna nobilis. Next base: position 7,907 of record JACSZP010034449.1, read on the forward strand.
CACCGGTAAGTACACTTATCTTCTGTAAAGCACTATGTAGTGTGAGATAATTTTACATTGCTTGTCTTAGAACTTTAAAACAAATCTAGAATGTGTATTAACAAACAAGCAATGTGTCACTGAAAAAAATGAACCAATAAAACACAAAATTACTATTGATTTGTACTCTAATGCCCTTACTGTATACGCAAATGTAGGCTTCACTATATAACCTATCAAATTGTCTTTTTATAAATCTGGACCAAGATCATAATTTAACTCGGATGAGACAGTAAAAACCGGGATCCTGTGCCACAGTAGGTGTTGACACGTTAAAGAATCCTTGCTTCTCTACGACCACAAGTGCCAAGCATAGGCTAAATGTGTGGCCCTTCACCGCCACATAGTGGCATCTCCATTCAAGTAAAAGACTTTACTGGTAGTGAAGCAGTTACCGATTGATTTTGACAGTTTTTTGTGAATATCTTCATAAATACAAAACATACGAATGTAAAACTTAAAAGGATAAAAGGTTGACATCTTATAAAGATTTCCATTTAAAAAAAAAATAGTACAAATCAACCTGTAATGGATGTAGAGGCCGATTTATTCACCCTCCTCAAAGCGCCATTTCAAGCACACAAGTGAAGCAGTTTCCGAACGACCTATATTTTACACCGCAAGGCGCCGCACGAATCGTGACGTCATATCGCCCAGCGAGTGAAACTGAAACTTTAGTCTGATAGTATGGAAAATGTCTTACACCAGGAGAATTAATTTGTCTTGAGGTATGAAACTTTCCTGTATGATTTCTTCTTTCCTTAGCAGACGATCAGTACCCAAAAGTCTCAAAAATCTCGCGTTAAGTAATGCTAATAGCCAACCGTTTGGTAACTGCTTCCGTTCGGTAACTGCTTCACTACCAGTAGAGTGGGACGTTAAAGTCAAAGAACAATACAACCAACAACATAATTTAACAAAAATCTTACTCTGCTCCCGACGCTTGGAAAATATTTGCCCACTCATCAGGGCTGAAGAACTCTGCTGTAAACTTTGGAGCGAAGTCTGCATATTTAAAACCAGGACGGTAATTGGCTTCCATAAATGCGACACAGTCATTTGATTTTACACCCTTCCAGTCCCACCAGAACCACTCTGATCGGAAACTTGGGACAGAAAAGACGCCCCAGTGAATAAAAATTCCAACTTTTGCCGAATCATACCAAGTTGGCAATGGTCTCGTATCTAAAGAGTCCCAGTTTGGCTCATATCTTATGGCGTTAAGTGATGTAAAACCTGATATAAACAAAATGAAAACAATCATTTTGCAAGCACTAACGACAACATCCGCCATTTTCACTGTCACGTGAATTACAAAACGTCCCTCTCTATAATTCTCAATTGTTTTCCGATCCCGATTGCAAAGCGCGCTCAAATTTGGTGTTCGACTCGAATTATGTTAAATGTGAATGAGCAGATGTCAAGTCAAATGATCTATATTTTCAGAAAATATGTATATGGCACATTAATTAGATAAATGAAAATGCAGACTGGTAAATTAAGTCTCCTAAGTACTCAAAGCGTTGTACCACTTAATTTTGCACGCACCTTCTTGCGGAGCACATATATGAGCGGATCCAGAAAGCGGGGATCGTGTTTGGTTGCGCCTTTTGACAACCGAACATTATCCGTATATTGAACAAATTGCCCAAAGAAATCATCACTCGATGAAGTAGAGCTGTGGTCAGTCGAGGCGACCAGACGTGTTTCCGATACGCTCCGAATCAATAGGCCTAATGAGACAAACAGAGGGAAAGCAAGATCTGACAGATTTTCACGAAATTGAAGATATCGATGCACATGCGCGGATCTAGAGGGGGCCGGGAAGGGGGGCGGATCCCCTGGAATTTGCAAAATATATACCAATATTGGTCAATTATGCTTAAATTCTCATTTTCACAGTGATAGGTTTTTCCTTTTTACAAGTTGGACCCCCTCCTGGAAGATATCGACCGCCCTGGAAAAAAAAATTCTGGATCCGCGCATGATACATGTACTAGTATATGCAATGCTTGCATGGTGGAGCAAATTTAGAACATTTTATCATAGTTTCGTTTGAACATACGGGGGAAAGTAAGACACTTAAAAATTAGTCCACTTCTGACAGTGAAACTAGTTTTGGACAAACGCATATATTATTTATTGTATATCTATAAGCTGTATTGCTTCTGATGAATAAAGAATATTATGACAATCGGTGCTGAGTATTCTCAATAGTGCTAATAATTTTCTATATATATAGTAACTTGAGCACCTAAGGCGATGGTAACGTTAAAAGTGATACCTCTACTACCACGAAAACCGACACTCAGGGGACAAGTGTATGACAGATACAAATAAGAAATTAGACTGTATCCTGAACTAACAACTCTGGAAACTGAGTAGATTTGTTAATCTTTACCATGCTGTTAAAACACTTAGTTTCAGTTCCCAGTATAGAGTCCAAGCAACAGACTTTGAAAACCCAGTCTCATATGTGTACGCCAAAGTTGACGATTTTGCTACAATTCAACAGCAACTTGATAATAGGTTGAGGAGTGAAGACCAGCGCAACGTAGAACTTGAGCGTTTATATCATCAAATGAAGCAGACTCTAAACCATAACGAGCAGTTACTAGATTTTTGTTTGTTTTGTTGTTGTTTAACGTCCCACTCAAGAATATTTCACTCATATGGAGACGTCACCGTGTGCCGGTGAAGGGCTACAAATTTTGCCTATGCTCGGCACTGCTGGCGGGTTCTTTAACGTGCCAACACCTACTGTGACACGGGACCTGGGTTTTTACTGTCTCATCCGAAGGACAGGGACGGCCAACCGGAGTGGCGCTTACGCGGCTCGAACCCGAGTCTTCCGATTCGCAGTCGAACACGCTAACCACTCGGCCACGGAGGCCCCGAACAGTTACTAGACACAGCGGAAGACGAACAATGTAGGTCTATGAAGACGCACTCAGCCTTCAGAGGTTTGGGCGGAGAGTCAGCCGACGGGGACACCGAATATCTCAAACGACACTTCCTCTACGAAAAACTGAACATTGGTACACATATTGCTCTCGGCAATGTTCATACATGTAGGTTTGGCCAACATAAAGATGGCAAACCGAGACCTATTGCGGCTAGGTTCCTCAATAGCGAGCGCTAACTAGTTCTACGCAACACATATAAGCTCAAGGGAAGTCATTTAGCATTTTAAACGAACAGTTCCCAGTAACAGTAGAACAGAGACGGAAAAGCCTATACTCTGTCATGAAACAGCTGAGAGACGCCGGAGAACGACCTCGACTTATTAGAGACAAATATATGGGCTAAATATATGTTCGAGGGAAGCTGCACCACGAATCTGGACAACTAACCCCTGCTCACCAGCCTAGGTCATACCGCAATGCAGTCCAACCAACGACACACGCTTTCACCAACCAGAGGCCAGGGACCTCAAGGATCTGCACCCACCCTCGTAACAAGGGTCAGTTGTCGAGAAAGGGGAATTATAGTACTCCGACACTTTTAACGCCGACAATTTTTACTCCGACAACTTTTACTTCAACACTTTCTATTCCGATATCACGACAATTTTTACTCCGACAGTTTTTATTCCTACATACCAGACAAGATGAAAATTATTACTACAAGATTGAAATGAACTGCCCTTAAACCAAAGAAAACAAAAGAGGGGTGTGTCAGTGGTTTTCTTAAAATGAAGAGTTTTTAAAGACGAAGGACAATTGCAAGGTGTTAATAACTGTTAACCATTCAATTAAAATTGCAAAACAAAGAAAACTTTGCAAATGCAAAACAAACAAACAAAAGTTGCCCCTAGCATGATAACTGAACGATATCTGTAACCGAATGATAGTGTGGCGCTTTCAATTTTTGCCTTTTAGGTTCGGCACTTACGAATTTGTCTTTAATTTGGTATCACATCTGCCTGACTGAGACCTCGTAACACCATGTCTTTTTTTTTTTTTTTTTGTATTGTGGTATAGCCTAAAGCCTATTTACAACCATAATATAATTTCCGTAGCGTACACATCTCATCACTGTCTTATTTTCATCATTTGTTAATTTTGCTATAGTTCCATGACTGTAACTATATAGGGCCCTCATGTTGTATTCCATATTGTGCCATTGTAGTGGGGTATCATTGGTTGGTTGATTGTGTTGTTGTTTAACATCAGCCTACTAAAAATCTTCCACTTAAATGGAGACGTCACCATGTGCCGGTGTCGAGAAGGGTGATAAATTGTTCTATAATTGTAAAACAAGGATAATTCTTGAACATGCCGGCATCTGCAATGACACGTGATACTAGTTTTGGCGGTCTCATTCAAATGATACCGAGACTGGACAGCCAACCGTAACGTGCCACGTCTGGATTCGAACCCATGAACACACGATAAAAAGGTTGCACACGCTAACTGCTGGGCCACGGCGCCTCCTTTACACTGTTATGGCATCGTT
>JACSZP010034451.1:0-12107 GCA_016161895.1 Pinna nobilis
TGGCAAACATCCACGTGCACACATGTCCATACACAAACGGTATACTAATGAGATACTTCATGATTAAATGATAAAATCTATGTAAACCAAAACAAAAAACAAAAATAAACAATTGCTTTCATGCATGCCAACATATGTTAGATCAATCATTTTTATTAAATGGAATGACCTAACAAATAGATAAAAAGTGCTGATATCAATGATTGTAAACATCATGATGGATACAATGAATTTATACACATACGTTTGCATCACAGCACATGTAACGATTAAAACAAAAATTTCCAATGACCCCGCACACAATTTATGAGAAAATCGATAGGATGTAAAGTATATATGAAAATTCTGTTTGGCCACCCCCAGTTTTTTCCCAACAATTTTATGAATTCTGTTATAAGTATCAAATCACAATCCTATTAAAATGTCAGAAATTGTACAGCAGTTGTTACTACGCTTATCTTCTTTGCATAACTGCTCACTAGAGTCTACATACTACCAAGATAGGCGTCTAACAATTGCTTACGATGCACTTTTTTGAAAAGTGATGTTTGTACTATATTTACAAATGATGCATAATTTTTGCAGGACTTTTGTAGAGGGAAATACCTCCCATTCGATCCTAGCCTTTGATGAAGGCCTGTTAGGATTAACAAAACTCCAAACGAATACTCGTATAACACTTGCAATTATGTCACATTTGATATTCCATTGAAACTGTTCAAAGACGAGAATATAAATATCTAATACAAAAAAGAACCTAATCTTATTTACAATCAAAGCATAATACATGTACATCGATAAGAATAAAGGACATTGGTAAAACATATAGTCTAGCCTCATTAATCCGGACGCCAATAATTTGGATGCTTCACCTTCCGGACAAAATTTCATGGGAATGGAATTATAAAATTGTACCGGTCACTAGGGAGATATGCTTCAGTAAATCAGACACTTCATTTCTCCGGACAATTTACATGGGAACGAAGGGGCCCAGATTAATGAGACTCCAATATATACAAAAAGTCTATTCTGAGAGTTAGTCTCAATTGATCAACTAAAGAGATAATGTTCATTATATTCTATATTTAGTGTCATTTAGTATTGTCCATTTGCTCTGAATATTCTTTTCCTGAAAAGTGATATAATAAGTGGGACTAGCTTTAATTTCCCTTTTTATTCATAAATCCCAGTGTAAAAACGTCAGTCTCAAAATTTTCTGGGCGATTCGTCATCATAATCCAATTCTTCTGTGATTTCACTCAGTTCCAATTCGTTGTCTATTCCTCTATAGAATTCAGTATCATCTGTTTCTGGTCGAGGTTGTTTTTTCTTTCTTTTGGTCCGAGTCCTTGGGGGCAGCTTTGGAAAGTCTTCTTTATTTACTTCAACAACGCATCCGTGTTGAGCGTATAAATGAATAACTTCCCGCCATACTGTGTTACATGACAGAAGATGCATGTTTCCTGTGACAATTGAAATTAGGTTATAATTTGAAAGTGAAAAATATGAGTATTAGATAAGATTAATGACTCGTTAGAAACAGTACGCTATGCTAGTATATATAAATTCCTGTTTTTAGATATCGAACAAGCAAAACTGTGATCTCTTGTGTGAGTACAAACTTGCTAATATGCGACAAATCGAGGATAGTTTGTAATGTGATACACTGAAGTTGTATACGTAGTTTGTGATGCTATGCATTGAAGTTGTATACGTAACACACCTCTGTCTAAAAATCATTCTGACTCATTTTGGTAACTATTTGTTTCATGCTAAGAAAATCATCGAAGTGCTCGGACAAAATACAAGAAAAAAGTTTGTTTCGTTTTAAATGTTTGGTTGATTTATTAAAATATAAGAATATTTTTTATGAATAATTTAACATATTAGGTGAACACTTTATATCTTTCTTTATCAAGACCCTCCGCCTCAATAGAATGCTTTTTCACGTGAGTTTTTCGGGTAGGATACCAAACAACAACAAAAGCTACAATACCCGACTCTATAGCCCAATCCTATGGCTTTGGGGTCATAAGCTTTCTATGCAAGTCATTTTTACAAACCTTAGGGACTCCTGCTAAAATTGCCGTTTGTAGAAAACATTGAAAGGTGTAAGAAAAAATATTTAAAGAATTTTCTTGGTTTACATTTGTGTTGTCTTTCGGGTGTTATAATCGTTGGGAAATTTGAGTTTGGAGGTTACATGGATTTGCCGCCGGGCTTCATTTTATAACCTTACCGTTCTGTCTTTTCACAACTTACCTATAATGATTAGACCTCGTCTTGCCCTTGTCAAGGCAACGTTGATTAGATGCTCATCTGTAATGAATCCGAGATTTGCATTACTCCATCCAATCGTTGGATTTTTCTCTATTCTGTATTTGGGTAGAGATCTGACTGTACTAAAAATGACGTAGTTCCATTCACTTCCTGAAACAATTAAGATTTTTGTTTGATGCAAATGTCTTAAGATGCATGGATAGTTGTCATTTAAATTACGTGGGTCGATTGTATTTACAAAGTTACTCATCGATCGGGGTTCTCTACCACCAGTGAAACATGCAGCTGAGCGCTACTATAACCATACAGCGAAGTTGCACTTGACGTAAAAAATCAACAGGCATACTGAACATTCCCACCGGATCCTACGAGTTCATAAACGTAGGCAAACTACAACCAATGCCAACCTTGATCAGTAACTCATTTAACTGAAACGACACGTTCATGACAATATCTTAAAAGGTTGTAGTGAAAAGTATAGAAAACAAAATAGATGAACAGACAGACAGAGGGGACATATAGAGTCCCCTCCAGTAATATAAAAATCCAATGGTAGGTCCAGTTTCCTTGAAAGGAGATTTAATGAGAAACTTCCGATTGTCGTTATATCAAAAGTTTGTAATCTAGAAGATTTGATTTCTGACCACGTAGCATAACGGTCCAATTCCCGCTTAATTTTAGTTATTCAATCCGTGTCTCATTAAAGTTCAGTATTCATCATTCTTAGACACATTTGAAATACTGTTTTTTAATAAAAGAAGTAATTCTCGAATCAATAAGGCTGAATAGGATTCTGCAAATCCAATGGAAAGCATTGGGATTCTACAGAAGTTGAAATCTCATTGAGAAAGCAAACAAATGTATTAAAACTAAAATTGAAGTAAGTATATGTAATTTGTGGGAATTTAATGTGTAATCATTTTGGCTGTACTTTGTGATTTATGAATATTTTGTAAAAGATTCATTTTCATTTTGCCCTAAATTCCACAAAAGTAACACAAATTTGATCATGGGTATTATCATATGCTAAGCGGAGATATAACTAACCTTGGCTTCCAACTACTGTATTAACATTCGTATTGATAAAACCTTTTTTCAACAGCGCTTCTTTTATCCCATGTTTTTGAGCATTATATTGTGTCATTATGTTAATGGCTCGTTTGTTTTCTGGAGTCACTTTCTCAACTTCAACCAGATGTTCGAAAACTTTCACCTATAAGCGAAAAGAAGCACAATAAACTATTTTGAAGACGGAATTCTGTAAAAAAAAAAAAAGCAACATTATAATAAAGTGTCATTCTAAACAATCATATACATGTATATAAAATACACCATAAAGAGAGAAGAGATGCATTTTTGCAATAGTCTTAATTAATTCTTTTTCAGTAAAAGTGATATCTATTTACGTGGTAAAACACTGTATTTTTCAGCATCACAATATGATCTTAATGGTGAAATACGTTTCTAGATACCGGTATTTAATTTTCAATTTTTCGGTGATTCATTTTGACAGTCATTTGTAAAGCGAAGTAGGGTCTTACCACTCGTTCGATTTCGGCTTCGTTGCTACATGATCGTTCGTTTCCTTCTTCTGTGGCATAGGCCAGGTACTTCTCTTCTCCTTCTACGTGACAGAAAACGAGAGGAACATCCTGTCTGCGCCAAATACTCAGTGGCGAATGCTCCTCCCATGTTAACGACATTGCCGTTTTGAGCTTGCCTTTATAAAACTTCCTCGATGGAAATTCACATATCATCGGATGCTGAAATAAGTCGCAGCATGGTCTTATTATTATTGTATTAATGTCTACAGGGTATTTTCGTCTCAAGTTACTTTCGCCCAAATGCACTTGCAAACAGTTTCGCCCCATTTTAAATTCACCTAGTCTGGGCATAATTCTATATACATGTAAATCCATTTACCGCTTTGTGTTCGTCCAGTTTTCAATACGCCCAAGTAAAGAGGGCGAAAGGGACGAAAACAAAACGGGGCGATTTTTTTCTGTATACAGTATAATAAGAGTTATATTACCACTACTACTTATAATAATAATAATACTAATAATATTAATGGTACTACTACTACTACTACTGCTTATAATAATAATAATTATGATGACAATGAAGATAATAATAATAATAATAATGATATTCTTTAGTCTAAGACTTGTTTTAATTGCTGGTTAAAATGGAAGCAAAGCACATGTTAATTAGGGTTTAAGTCTTAAGTTTCATTGTGAATATAATGCAAGGGTAGTGGATTTTTATGAGAGTTACATGACCGTTTTTTCGATGACGTGCGCACCTAACGATACTCGTATCGAGATTCACGGATTGTCATGAGAGAAATATAAATCACTTAATCTATGTTGCACTGAACAATTGAAGTAAAAGTCAGCAGTTAGGGTCTATGATTGGCCGGGGAAGATCAGCATTTGCACGAGAAGTTTTTACAGGCCAAGCAATCGCTCATCATTGACAACACTGTCACGCGCCTGTTGAGTTAATTTCTCAACGGATTTGATACTTTTCTTTATTTTCAGATTGGTAGGATAATGAATGTATGAAGTCCGTAAGACATAGCTCTATGTACGCCCATTCATTTTTATTGAATGACCCCGTCATACTGCGCGCCTGGTAAGAGGTGACTTCCAAATAGTGTCGTGTTCAGTTGATAAATATATGTTTCGTTTGAGCAGAGCAAATTAGACAATTATCATTATTACGATTATGCACTCACCATGCGATACTGAGTACTCAACATCACAGAATTACCCGAGTATCTTTCAAACAGAGATTTTTCTAATCCAAGTTCTGCCGCATATGTAGATGTTACCACCGGACGCAGTTGTTTGTGGTCACCGATCAGCACCACCTGTTTCGCATGCGTAGCTAGGATGGTTGAAATACTCTCAGGCTCTGTACACATGCCGTTTTCGTCAATGATCAACTGAAAAATCCGGCCCTTTGTTGCCTTCATGAACCTTGGACTCGTAGCCACTGCTGTTGTACAGAACACGACGCTATAATACTGCAGTTCGTCCTGAATTGCTTCTGAAACAAGAATCTTGTAATCTTTGATGTCTTTCAGGGTGGGAATTTTACAGGACGGTGAAGGTATTGGATCCCCTTCTCTTTGCTGAGTCAGTAATTTATCAATCGCCTCCATTTCAAGCAAGTATTCTTTGAACCATTTGTCATACTCTTTGATTTTTGCCGAATGTTCCCGGTTTTCAAGACGGATCAAGTTATGCATGGATATGTCCGCCAGTCGATCGTCTGGTCTGGAATCATTTGAGGACCCTTTTCCCGAAAAATGTCTTCCAGGGACTGGGAACAACTTATTCTCCAATGATGCGCCATACATTCTCACCATTTTTGGACAGTGCTCTCTGAATCTGTCTTTCATCCAATCTGGGCATAAAAAGACGATACAATAACTTCTTTGTTGCTATAATACAGTCTATCATATGTAAAATGAAAATTATCAAGGCCAGGAAAGTGAAAATAATCGTTCAATGAAAAAATATTTCACTGGGTCATATCATAAGAGAGCGATATTTTCTAATTATGTACAACAACAAATTACATTAAGTAATTTTTGCATTGGATCTGGAAAATATTGAATGGTGAGTCACGATAATTCCGAAGGGTGATTTACCAATACGATAACATTGTAAATATCAGTATATATCTAGTTTACGAAGATTTGTTATAATTTGAATTTAAATTCATCAGAACTTAAATATTACCGGCTACTAAATCCACGGATTTGTTGGAAGGGCCACAGAAAACTATTTGGTTCAGACGTTCTGTATGTTCGCTGTCATACATTATTTGGTTGACTTGATTGAACAGATAGACGAGCTTCATGCCAGTGCAGGTTTTCCCAGTACCTGTAATTACAAATTAAATCAGGATACTTTAAAATTACAAATTACAAAGTAAAGTAAAAGTGACCAAATTTCAGGAAACTTTGAATTGAATGGTAAACTACAAACCTCCATTTATGATAACCGTGACTACAGTTATGTTCAGACTAAACTTGACACATGGAGTGCACTACATTTAAACTACAGGTAAACATGGAGTGCACGCGGTGTTCAATTTGTTGTTCACTCCATGTGTACTGTTTAGTTTAAACAGGTATTTCCTGTTTAGCCTACATGTAGCTCAAAAGCTGACCTTAAAAAAATGGTTTTGGAATAAGATATTAATAGAAGTATCTATTTTAGATTAATAAACTAAATATTGAATTGACATGATCCTGTTTATATGTGTCTACATGTTGCATAAGCGGTTCACAATATTGAATAGTGGGATGTATATTCATTGATATGGATTTTTTACCATTTAGTGCCTGTACGTTCAAATTGTTGCTTACTGTGTGAATCCTCAGATATTTAATTTCTTTTTTTTAAAAAGCATAAAGATAATCAAGAAAATTATGCATTAAATCAAACGATAAATATATATGATTGTGGATATGAAAATGACCAATAAATAAATTGACAAATGCATTTTGTAGATCTTTTTTTTTTTCAAAGGAATCACCCAGTTTCTATGTAATTGGAAATAATTAATCCCAAGTTGATTTAATCATGAATAAAAGTTTGCATTTAAAATATATTCAAGCAACTAATATTGATATATTCATCATCTTAACATTCCCCTCATTTTGAAAAGTTTATAAGTTTTATTATCATAACTTTTTATCACCCTTAATAACATATAATATACGTGTAATTATTATTTCGTTTTGTATATTTTTATGCTGTTTTCAACATTTTTAATTTATAATAGAATTATTACTATATTTATCATTACCTTTTTTATTGTAATTGTTTTTACTGTCTCGTCAAAAAGACAGGGACAGCCAACCGCAGTGTTGCTTGGACCACACGATCAGAAGCTTAACACACTAACCACTAGGCCATGACCCCAACTAAAATATGTATATCAAGTAAAAGAAAAACATGTTCAAGTGCTATACCTGGAGGTCCATGAATCAAACTAAAACTAGATGTCAAAGCTCTATGTATAGCTATATCTTGTCCGACATTGTTTGGGGCGATGCCAGGGATATCCACATCTTGTCCAACTTCTTTCACAATGTTGATGTAATTTATATCTGTATTAAAAGAAATGGGAGGAATTCGAGTAACAGATAACATTACTCTATCCTTCAAACTGAATCTTGTTATTGGTTGTCAGAGAGAAAAATATAGATAGAGCGTTTGTGTAGAGTTACTGATTTGTTGCTACATATAAAACAATTTTATCGACAGTATTCCAATCACAGTGATGAAGCTAGTATATTTACTAGAATACATGTACCTGTATATATTTGACTACTGATATTTAAATTAAACGATGTATATTTACCTAACTTAGGGTTTTTCTTTGACAAGGCTATGGATTTCACCAACCGGCTTCCTTCCCTCAAGCACTTTAAAATGCTCTCTATTCTCCTACAAAGTTGATTTAAAGTGTCATCAACATACATGAATTTTATAAACTGTCTAGTGTATAATATAAATGATTTGAATATTTCTTTTTTCAAGTTACTCCATATAATCATTGGACTAAATTGGCAACATAAATTTTTTATCGCACTTTTTTATTACTGAACTTATAATGATTCGTAATTGATAAAAGACAGGGGTTGGTTGAGATCCGTCTGGTGTCAGAAAGCAAAACTTCAAATCTTCCTCGAGAGCCTCATGCCTCCGTTGCGTGTGCCATGTTTCCCTCGCATTTGTCATGTCGTCCGCTAGTGAAAACCCTGGTAGCTTATTCGAATGAATGAAAACAAGTTTTACTGATTTAGTAATTCAGTACAATGAATAGTTTATTGTTTTGGCCACGATTTTGTCTGTCGTTGACTTATTCTGTTTGGAATGCCCATCTTCTATTTCATCCATATTTTTGCCTTTGTTGTGGAGAGGCATGAGGGTGATACAATACCTCGAGGCTAGGCAAATATTCGTGTCATCAAAAACTAAGGGAAAGAATTGTTTTATATTTTGATGATTGTTTTGGCGATTAGATGGTGAAACGAAATTATTTGAAATACATCTTATTTGTTGAAATTTTTACTATTAAATAGTGCAAAAAATTGAAAGTTTTGATGTTAAAAATCTCCTTGAACATACTTATCTGATTCTGTCTTTTGAAGAAGTTCCACTGAACACTCAACAGGCTGACCATTTGTCATCATATGTTCAGAAGGTGACGGACTCTGTTTGTGTATGTCAAAAGTGATCTCATACTTTTTTACTGTATTTGTTTTCTGGTCATCTTTCGGTACTCTGATGTCTGTTTTCTCCCCCTTTTTAATTTTCACTTTCTCGACTTTTCTTACTTGGGCATGACTCACCCAGAAGGTTGCTTCTCTTGGATTGGCATCTTTTGGAAAACAAGAAACGGGATATTTGCCCTGTCGTAAGGGACATCTCACACACAGATAATCTGTGTTATCAAAAGCTGTTTGCTGGTCATCTTTTCCAGTAAGAATGAATTCCGTAGACATGCAGCTAAACTCTATGTCCCTTTCTTCACAATATGATACTTGGAGAAAGAATCGGCCCGTATTTCCTCTGTGAAATGTTACGGGCACATTGCTTATATTGGAAGAATCACCCAGAACAGCATTTGTCGCAGATTCCATTTCAAGTATCGGCAACCATAGTTTTAAATATTCAGTTGTCGAATTATACTTTACTTCACTCTTTTTTGTTGAGTACTTTGTCAAAAACTTTATCGGGTCCCTTGCATGCTGAAGACAATGTGTGATATTGTCAGTCATGTTGATCAGTTGCAAAGATGGGTTTAATACACCCCTCTGGTTTTCGGAGGAAAGTTGCACGCTAAAAACCTGTCCTCGACAAATTGACAAACTATATTTGCAACACTGTCTTGTGATGTTTCCGTCTGGATTTTCCGAGGTGACTTCAGGAACAGTATCTACACACTCACGAAGAGATCGATCTGGTTGGGCATTACCCGTATCACTAATGATCGACTTCAGTTTACTAATATTTCCAGAGAAATTTTGTTTCATCAGCCTGATCCATGTATTCTGCTGGATAAATACTTCATGTTGGTGGGGATGAATCCGACTTTCTTTGTTGTTACGTTTGAGGTGTCGACAGCCATGTTTGCCTCTGGCATGATACAATCTTCTGCGCCACTTTAGTTTCATCAGTGTTCTGTCATGATCTTTAATCATCTCTGCGCGAGATTGAATGTTCATCAGGTTCAAGGAAATCTCTCTCGCTCGTGCAGGCATTTTTCGTAGACCCGGAATGACAAGTTTAACAACACTTTCGGTAAATTCCTTAACCATGGCATTTACCATCAACGGTGATTTTTTCAATTTCTTGCCCCATATCACTTCACTACATTGATTCTGAAACCTTTTGGCTTTACTCGTCATTTCGTTGATGTGTGTACATATTTCAGTTACTTCACTTTGGTTATAAGGGGGCCGTGCATTAGAAATTGCCGCATGCACAAGTCGATGTACAATGATATCGGGATATCGTCTAATTGGAGATGTAAAATGAACATACTTGCTCATCCTTAATGAAAAATGCTGGCTCCCGACCGTCGACGTTACATCACCAGAGCATCTGTACTCTGCAGATTCCTGCAAATCTATCCACTCACTAAGTGCGATACTCTGCATCGGGTGTAGTTCATCCGCACCCATGAGTTTCCTGACTGTACTGACGTCCCTTCTTTCTACAGCTTGTTTTAAGTCTTCCCATACACATTTCTGCAATGGCTTTATGTGTCTATACCTTAATTCCCCAAGGTTCTCAATTCCTAATTTCGGCAAATGTTCTGAAATTGGCCGTCCCTGTAAGCAAAGTATCATGTCAGCTAAATTATCGTTTTCCTTTCTCCATCGTTGTAATAAATCGGCAGATGGTGCATCTTGACATCGAAGAGGAAGAACATATGGAAAGTTTTGGTTCAAGTAACATGCAACATTAAAGTTTGCCAATACCATGAACTCTTCTACAAGGTAGTGTGCCTCTGTGTTGAACAATATAGAATCTTTGTCGGCATCCAGTCCAGTTTCTACTGGATATGCAAACATTTCATTACCAAGTCTTTGCTTTCGAATTACTGACGAAAGGCGAGATAAAGTCTGAATGTCTCGACAAATCCGGCGTTCCACACAACTGTGTCCATTTTGACTCATTATTATACGTTGAGCTTCCTCGTATGTCAGTTTTGCTTGTGACTTGATGTATGTGAGCTTGATTGTGTCCACTTTGGGAAACTTGTCCTCCTTCATAATGAAGAATATTGACACGGCGGGTCTCTTCTCCCGTGGTAATAAGCTGCATATATCATATGCAAGCGGTTCTGGTAACATGTGATATGGATTATACCCTTGTCCAGGATAATATGTAGTGGCCCGCTCTTGCGCTTCCTGATCGATTGCATCGCCTTTCTCAACAATGCTTGTTACATCTGCAATGTGGACTCCTATTCGATATGTTTTCTCATCGATGTACTCTACGCTCAGGGCATCATCCAGATCTCTTGCTTTCGGTGGGTCAATTGTAAAAGGATGAAGCTTGTCACTATAATCCTCTCTATTTGAACTATGAAGGGTCAAACAATTGTCATCTTTTATGGCGTCCAAAAGTGACTTCATCTGCTCCACGGTTGTCTGTTTGTAGTATTTCGGAATTTGATGTTGGAGGCGGAGGATTTTTAATCCGGAAGATATCCTATTATCTGTCTTATACTCCTGTAGTATTGCAGCATGCGGATATGTATCTGTATCCTCCCAACTAATGTACACCACAAGGAACACGTAATTATTTCTGTTACCACGGTTAATATTGATACATCGGTCATACGTGATGTTTCCTGTCTTCTCGCTTTTTTTGTAAATGGACACCTGATGTTCCTTTGTGTTAATATGTCGCCGCAGACGTAATTTTGGAACCGTCTTACAAAGAGGTTTTGCCAACCATGTAGTACTTTCATCGATCGTGCAAACAAATACTGGATGTTCAATATCTCTAAAACGATTCCGTTGGAGAATCCCTTTAATCACGCCGTAAACAGTGTTCGTTTTGTTGTGCCTGTTTATGTCCCTCTTAAGTCTGGGAACAAGGTTTTCTTGGTACTTTTCAAAATTAAAGATTTCAACAACAACTTCATCTTCATTAAACACCTTGCCGCATTTTGATCTACCGGATATTTCGATTTCTGAAATTCCGTCTGAGTCGTTAGCGTCCATATTTGTGCAGATCGTCCTGTGAGATCCTTGTATTCTTGCTATGCATCTCTTATACTTCTGTGGATTAGATCGAAGGAGATGTTTAAGCTTGTCCACAGATAACATTGGTTCATAGAATGGTGTCTTGCGTCTAGAAGTAGATACGGCATTTACTTTTAACCCATGCCTAAACATTTCGTCCTCAGCAAGTATTTTTTCACACTTATCTAAGTCATACATGTCACAACTCTGTTCAAATCGACTTCGTTCGTCGTCACTTGAATCTGGCGACTCGGACGGCGATGTGTCATCTTCAGTCTCCGGAAGATCGTCATTTACTTCCAAAAATCCAATTCGTGTTGGTAGATTATCCTCCTCCTCCTCCAACTTATCCTCTTCGGATTCTCTGTCATTGTCGTCTCCATCTAATTGGTTAAAAGAAGATGAAAGATGAAGGTTTCTTCCCCTTAAGTCCTGGACACTGACCGATTTCATTGCTGAAGACAAAGGCTGGCATGTACTATTTTCTACTTGTCGAGCATTCCAACGAGACTGACCTATTTGAGTAACGTCTATCAAA
>JACSZP010034463.1:490-12020 GCA_016161895.1 Pinna nobilis
TTTACTTTTTACATCAATATACAGGCCTCTTTTTTATTTATTGTTTCAGACCATGTGTGATTGTTAACCATTTGATTAATCAGGTCATATAGTATTTAATTCTTATTATGTTATTTATTGATTTTGTATATATATATATTATATTTTCCCTCTCATTAGTGTTATTATTTTGAAAAGTTATATGACCCCTTTCTTTTAAAACATGAAACGTTTAGTCATGGTCAAATTATATTATTTATATTTTACTTTTTAAATCAATATACAGGCCTCTTTTTTATATATTGTTTCATGTGTGATTTAAACTATATTATCATGTCCATATATGTGTGAATTTCTCAATAAAATATATCTTGTACATTTAAATGGTTGCGTTTGTTGTTGCTAGTTTAATGAATATGTAAGCTAAAGATATGCTGGGTTAGACCTACATTTGACAAGCTTTTGATTTATAGCAGCGCTCGAAAACACAGCCAATGATGACAAATGGTATTCCAAATAGGCCTATCATGAATTGATCTGCGGATATATGGATATTGTTTTAAAAATGCCAAGTTTGCTTTCATATTGGCCCGATCCGGTTCATTGTGGTGCGTCTGACTCGCAATTAAAAAACGAACTGTTACATGTACCGCAAATTGCAACTGTGTTTACTTTAATATAATTCATAGTATCTAAAAATTGAAATTCCATTTCCAAAGAATCCTTTGAACCTGAAATGTAAAAGATGCAAATTAATCACAATTTGCAGATAAACGAACATACAATGCATGTAAAAACTACGAGACTGAACTCCGTTCCGGTTATTCATATAAATGAAATATATCGTCGGAAACACAACCAATAATTACAACTGATACTCCGAATATTATTAATTCATGAAATTTCATATCCCAAGAGTAAATATTGCTTTAAAAATATCAAATTTTTATCCAGATTCAGTCCGTTCCCGTTCGTTTTGGTCAAGACAATGTATGTTTGCAAAAACTACTAGGCTGAACTCCGTTCCGGTAATTCATATAAATGAAATATATCGTCCGAGACACAGCCAATGATTACAACTGATACTCCGAATATTTTTAATTGATGAAATTTCATATCCCAAGACTAAATATTGCTTTATAAATATCAAATTTTATCCACATTCAGTCCGTTTCGGTTCGTTTTGGTCAAGACAGTGTATGTTTGTAAAAACTACGAGGCTGAACTCCGTTCCGGTTATTCTTATTAATGAAATATATCGTCGGAAACACAACCAATGATGATAACTCATACTGAAATATTATTAATTCATGAAATTTCATATCCCAACACTAAATATTGCTTTAAAAATATCACATTTTATCCCGATTCGGTCCGTTCCGGTTCGTTTTGGTCCGTTCCGGTTAGTTTTGGTCCGTTCCGGTAATTCGTCTCACCCCGACACAATTCAGTACGCTACATTGTATGTACGCGGGGTAGAAAGTCAAGCAAACTTTGCAGAGTGGAGCTGGCGACGTCGTGTCCAAAACACATGATTTTTTCATAATATTAAATAAAAAGAAATGGAAGTTTGTTTAACCCTAGATATTTTCTAAAATAATCGTTCTTCCTCTGAAAAATGATCGTGGGAAAACATACAAAATATTAATTTGGTTCGTAGGCCCTATTCTAGAGATTTTTCCTTTTTTATTCGTTGAAAATGATTTGACGGGATACTTTTTCATTCGAACCGCTGAAAATTATGTTTTAGGCAGAAGAATTAATAANNAATGCCCGCTTGGGTATCTTTAACCAAGGATATATATTGTTTATAAGTCCTTGCTTTAACTTTCTTTTTACAGGAACAACTAGTGAAAAGGTATTAAAGAAGAATTAAAACGGGATGAAATCCAGAATTAAATTAAGTTTTAATAGAATTGGCAGGCGAATACGATAGAGAATAATGAATAGATCTACAAAAATATTAAAGGATTAAAATATGAAAACTTCTCAGCAGAGACGTATATATGTGTTATATACGTCTCTGTTCTCAGGTATTAATTTTTGCATTAACCACCCACCTGGCAAATTAAAAAAAAAAGAAACATGACACATGCTTAAATTTACATGTAATGACATGGAAAAATGACAAGCCCATTGATACTATGAAGAACATATTTTTTCTATATCTTTTCCTGTATTTTGATTTTACGTCAAGTGGTTACAAGTAGGGCCTTTAGATAGAGTGCCCATATTTTATTTCTGTTTATTCAGAAAACATGTTTCTCCGCTCTTTTACCGGTAGTGCCGTCAGGGGGCTCGAGACAAGCACGCGGGTGCGAGACAGATTTCTCAGCAGGCGCAGATCCAGCTTTTTCATCAGGGGGCGGGGGGGTTCCAAGAGGCCTGCAGGATGAGGCTACCGTAAGGCTCCTAGTGGGTCCACGGAAACGCACTGGTTGGGGTCCAGGTGGCGCATTTGCGGATCCAGCTTTTTTCATCGGAGGGAGGGAGTTAGGAGGGACAAGAGGCCGGGGGCCTGGATTTCTACGTTTTTACCGGAAGTAGACAATGGGAAATCATTACCTAAAATTTGATGCAAAATAATGAAAATAATTGTGATCCTTTATTTTCGTTATTATACCAAAATAAGTTGATCAACGAATTCGGCGAGCGAAGCGAGTCGGAAAATTTTGAACAGTTTAAACTTCGATTTGTCTACAAATGTATCTTTCTATTTAATTTGTGATACAAGTACAAAAAATGAGGGGCCTCCGTGGCCGAGTGGTTAGCGTGTTCGACTTAGAGCCGAGGGTCCGGGGTACGATTCCCGCAGCGCCACTCCGCGGTTGGCTGTCCCTATCTTTCGGATGAGACAGTAAAAACCGAGGTCCCGTGTCACAGTAGGTGTTGGCACGTTAAAGAACCCTTCCTGCTCTACGGCCAGCAGTGCCGAGCACAATCAAAATTTGTCGCCCTTCACCGGCACACGTTGACGTCTCCAGATGAGTGAAATATTCTTGAGTGGGACGTTAAACAACAACGCAACAACAACAACAAAGAATGACTGGCGAGCGAAGCGAGACGATTTTTTTCTTTTTAATGACATTAGATATATAAAACAATTTGCTTAACCAATTCGGCGAGCGAAGCAAGCCGGAACATTTTTGACTTCGATTTGTCTATTTTATTTGTGATACAATTTAAAGTGCAAAGAATGACTGGCGAGCCGAAATTTTCAATTTTTTAAAAGATATCGAATAAAATTATACATTGTATTAAAGATATGAAATAAATTGCTTAACAAATTCGGCTAGTCAAGCGAGCTGGAAAATTTTGGACAAATTGAACTTTGATTTGTTTAACTAGCTATCTTATTTGTGATACAATT
The DNA here is from genome assembly GCA_016161895.1 of Pinna nobilis. Lineage (NCBI taxonomy): Eukaryota > Metazoa > Mollusca > Bivalvia > Pterioida > Pinnidae > Pinna > Pinna nobilis. Next base: position 3,840 of record JACSZP010034463.1, read on the forward strand.
TAAAGTATAAAGAAATGACAGAATGGCGAGCGAAGCGAGCCAAAAAATTTCTATATATCATGTGAATGAGATTTGCCTGAGGTGGGGTCCATGACCATTGGACCCCACCTCTGACAAATCTCAGGGGGGGGGGACCCCCGGTCTCCCCCTCTGTATCCGCGCATGCTCAGAACGGGTATATTGATGGATTTCAGCATGGGATGCTTACTCCTGTCACGGCGTTTCAGGGTCCCTGCTGTTAAGCAGGTATAAATTCTTCAACAAATGTTCAATGAGCAAAAATTGTTTATTGTTTTAACTAAATTTATAATCAATGTGTTTGTACAAAAAAAGTTGTTCAATACTAAATATTCCAGATATATCCAAACTGTCCAAAATACTGTTTCATTACTTTACGCTGAACTCTATTAACCAAAACCAAATCTAAAACTGACTCGAAATCAGTTACTAAACTCTATATATCTCTGAACCATTCTAAACCCCAAACAATACTCACACTGTATATGTCAACTTCTCTTCACATTACTTACAATTAAATTCTCTGTTTCTCAATTCAAATACATTATTCACATAAATGGTTCTTTCTTCGGACATTACTTGACAGGCAACCAAGATGTTATTCTTGCCACAACAACATTAACTGACCACATAACTCTTAATTTCACAGTTGATTACTACGGTTCATTTATCAAAATTCTCTCTCATACACTCCTCCTAGGCCCCGATCCCACTTCTGGTGTGTCAAGGGGTCTATGTTTACCCAGCCTGTTATACGTTTTCTATATAGGAGTTATGAGATTTATCATTGTTCGTCACTTTACCTTTTGATGCATTACATATCTAATTGTACCGAGCCCCTAAAGGGACATGGTAAAATAAAAAATATTACTGAGATCTCAGATGACTAAATTGTGATCTCAGATTACTAAACTGTGAGCTCAGATTAACTAAACTGTGATCTCAGATCACTAAACTGAGATATATGAAATTTGTGCTCTGTATGATATTTTCAGAAAGAAAAATCTTAAAAATAATTTAAAGGTGTTTTTTTCAGGGACCTTCCGATATGCTTTTAATATTTATGCGGCTTTTGTGAGTGAAATTCTTTAAAAATATATTAGATATGTTAAAATATAATCAAGATTATAAAGAATGTTTTATAGTTCTAGTTTTGCAATAAATCTACAACATTTTAAAAACATTTTGAAAACATTTCAGATTTCAGAAACATCCAAAACGTTTCAAAAATGTTTTGTCCAAATGTTGCTGATTATAACCCTTCTTGAAACATTTGATAATTTCGTTGTAAAAATAATTTTTCATAATATTGCAAACTAATGTTTTCTAATCATTATCTCCAAAACACGTTCACTTTTTTATAAAACTATGTTTATGTACAACATCTAAAACATTCTAGAAACATATTAGAAACATTTTCAAAACATTGCAGAAACATTTTCAAAACTTTTCAAATATGTTTTGTCAAAATTTTACCATAAAACCTCTATGTAACTTTCTAAAAAAATTTCGATAATTCATTTGTTAAAATACATGTAATTCTTAATAATGTTCTATATTAATGTTTTAAACATAATCATAACGTTTCCAAATTATCTTTTAACAGTCAACTTTTAATAAAAATAAAACCTTTTAAAAACATTTTAGAAACCTTTCAGAAACATTTTTCAAAACATTTTTGAAATGTTTTGTCAAAATGTTACCAAAACCTGAGTATAACCTTCTTGAAACCTTTGATAATTTCGATGTAGAAATGATTTTTAATAATATTGCATACTAATGTTTTCTAAATATTATCAAAAATCTCCGAAACACGTTCACTTCCTCAGAAAACCATGTATGTACAACATTTAAAAACATTTTAGAAACATTTTAAAAACATTGCAAAAACATTTTCAAAACGTTTCAAAAATGTTTTGTCAAAATGTAGCCATAAAACCTCTTTGCAACTTTCTTGAAACATTTGATAATTCATTCGTACAACAATACTTTATACTAATGTTTTTTAACATAATTTTAACGTTTCCAAATGATCTTTAAACAGTCATTTTTTCATAAAAACAAAACATTTTAAAACATTTTAAAAATTTTTAGAAACATTTTAAAATTGTTTTTAAAATATTTTGCCCGAATGTTACTGTAAACCTGTTTAAAACCTTTTCGAAATGTTATGAAAAAGGCTTGTGTTATGTCAATAAGTGTGTGGTTAACTACATGACAGAAGACGTAAACTATACTTTTTCGGACTAGTTTGTTGCGTAATGAATGGTTGAATATAGTCACTTGCCTTCCCCTAGCGAACCATAGCCTATCCCTCCTATTGCAAAGGGTGATCAGAGATCACAGTTAACTAATCTGATATCTCAGTTTATTTTATTTTACCATGTCCCTTTAGGAGCTCCTTAGTTACTAGGAAGGTTTTTCATGAAGTAGAATTTATAAGGAACCGCAACTGATTAATAACGAAACTTCAGAAATAAATAAATATTGTGCTAGATCTAGATAATAGTAATATTTCATACGATTTAAGATTACTGAACAATTGAATGTCAAGTATGGACTTTAGAAAACTAAATTCCTTGTAAACTTGTTACATTGACTTATTTGTGATGTCTACTCTGTAGCACATCCGTGGAACATCCGCAATATTGTTTGCCGTTTATGAATTGGCTGGTAGCATCGAAATCATAAACCAAGTTATTATGTGAAAACATGTAGGAAGGCTCGTCTATACTTATATTTATCTTTGTAGCAAAAGTATATATATACTGGTCCCCGACCAATTCTCGCCAAGTACCAATTCTCGCCACCCGATTTTAGCTGCTGGACTGTGGATCTTACAGACATGCATATATTCAATGAATGATAATAGTTTGAAGGAAAAACATCGTTCTAATTTCTGAGTGAGTAAAACTAATAATTTCTAAAGTAAACTATAAAAAATGCGTAAAATAAAATGAGGTGGCGAGAATTGGTACTTGGCGAGAATAGGCCTTTGCCAGTGTGTGTGTGTGTGTGTAGTTGCTTACATTTATCAAATTCTAAATGATTTCTTCATTGTAATTATCTGCATCAAGGAATGTCAAAGTAATCTGACCATTTAGGATCTGCCACGGACGCTTACTTCTTGGATCCTGGTTCCATTCATTTCGGTGTATTTTGTTTTCATGTCAAGATCATTTTTATTGCCAACTTGTATCAACTAGGACTTTGAGTTTTGAATATCCTTTGATAATTCATTTTACTGTCAGTCAATACCAGTGTGGTAGAAAAGATCACAAAATCAACCATTTTCCAAAGTCCTCCCAGATTAGCCTTTACCACCAACAAATCCACATACATGTATGGGCCACGGCACGGGTATATATCTTCATTGAAGTAAGAAACCAAGTCTGACCAGTCATCCATTGTGAACCTCAGTGTGAACTCTATACGAGGGCAGATTGACATGTTGTGAACCTTGTATTGAAGGAGGTACTCAAAGATGTTCTTTTTAAGTCCTACTATTTTCTGACTATATAGGGTTATGTACCAAAGGACTGGTCTAATTTGGCCAGTTTATATCGACTTGGTAGCTATCTAAGTGAACAAGACAAGCGTTTTTTTTGCAAAATGATCCTGCATTGAGAAAGTTTTTTTGCCCGATGGGTACCAAGATTTTTGACAGTTGATCAGAAGTACACCAGCCGCACATTATCGCGTGCTAACCTTTCTTAACCTTTTTGAGGAATATCCTGCCAATTGAGATACGTCAGTATGGATGAAACATGGTGCCATATTTTTACCAAAGAAGTTAAAAAACAATCGAAACAATTGAAACACAAAGACTACCCCCTCCAAAGAAGACAAAGACCGTTTGGAACGTTATGGCCTCGGTCTGGGATGCAGATGGTATTCTGTTGAATGATTATCTCCAAAAGGAACAAGCAGTTAATAGCATATACTATGCTTCACTTCTGACGCAGTTACGGGGAACATATTCAACTTAAGCACCTCGGAAAACTCAATAAAGGTGTGTTGTTCCATCAGGATAATGTTCCTGTTTACAAGTCTGTCACTGCCATGGCTGCCATTCACGATTGTGGCTTAAAATTAATTGAGCATCCGCCTTTTTCACCTGATCTCGCTCCATCAGAATTTCATCTATTTCCAAAACTGAAAACATCTATTTCAGGCATTCACTATCAGTCCGATCATGATGACATAAATGCAGTGGAAGACTTTCTGAACAGGCATGAAAATTAGCTCTGTAAAAGTGGCACACCGCCGGCCAAAGTTTATAGATACTGAGGGGTTAAGTTGAAAACTAATACAAAATGTCCAACAAAATTCAAATCCTTCAATATGAAGCTCAAAACATATCAATCAATCCTCGCAAGATTGAATTGATAATTAAATCAACCATGTCAATAGTCCATCCAGATTAGCCTTTACCACCCACAACTTCACATATGGGCCACGATATAGGTAGATATCATGATTGAAGTAAAGAAAAAAAAAGTCTGACCATTCATCCATTATTATTCTAATCCAGTGTAAACTTTACACCATCAGAGGTACATCCGTTTTTCTGTGGTAGACCCATTTTCAATGTTTTAGTTTTATCTATACTTTGTATAAGGTATCTTACTCCTCAAACTACTAAAATTAAAGCAATATGGCTTACTTATAAGGCAACTCGGGTGTGAAATATATTGATTACAAATTGTATATTCATAAACAATCATATGATAACATAATGGTTCGGTTTACTGCATCCGTTTTAGACTCTAATATTCAAACGATATTGTACATTATGATCCACATTCTACAAGGTTCTGGCACTATAAAAATATAGTGGAATAGGTTAAGACAACAAACCTCAGCTAAGAGGGGAGGATGGTTTAGTATGTCCTTGTTTTTACCGTGACTTATTTATTATAATAATAGATATACCGGTCCGTAGACAGTGCTTGATGGGCCGTTGTGGTTCAGTGGTTAGCGTGTTCGTCTTCTAATCGTGAAGTCTCGGGTTCAAATCCGTGCCGCTGCCATAGTCCTTCGGATCAGACGGTAAAACGATAGACGATAGGTGTTGGCACGTTAAAGAACCACCCCTGGTTAACGACCATAGTTGCCAAGTATAGTTTAAATTCGTTGCCCATCACCGGTATACGGTGATGTCTTCACATAGGTGAAAGATTCTTGGGTGGGACGTTAAACAACAGCACAATTAACCAGTCAACTGCGGTCAAGGTAATGTAGTACGGGCATATTACTAGTATGCAGTGTTATCATCCGTTTATCTAACATTTTTCTTGAAATTCATTCGGAACTGCTATATTGATGAAGTCAACTTATTACTTGAGGAAAACATTTTATTTCCCATCATCACCGTATGTCTGGAAGAAAATCCACAAATCTCGAATAATAATGTTACACTTTAATATATATCCTCTCATTCCAAAACAATATACAAAAATGACATGGTGTATGTACAAACTGAATCGGTAAGATGATAACATAACATTTGCACAGTGCTGAAAAGACAGCGGAGTCGTACATCTTATTGTGCAATATAATTTAACCGTCTCGCTAAAACGATGAGCAATACTCACGAAGGCTTATTATCCATACAAATGTTAGAACGATGGGTAATCTTCACTGGGGCTTATTATCCATACAAATACTAGAACGATGGGTAGTTTTCACTGGGGCTTATTATCCATACAAATACTAGATCGATGGGCAATCCCCACTGGGGCTTTTTAGCCATAAAAATACAGTCGAACCCAGGTACATTGAAACCGAAAGGGAATTATTTTTTCAAAATGACACGGTTAAAATAGTAACTAAGCCGGGAACTATAATTACTTCAAATAAAGCGAAATTTCAACATATCTGGGCTCAATATAAGAGGGTTCCACTGTATTACTACATGTATAATATTGTACGATCCATGCGCGGATCGAGGAATTTCTCCAGGGGGGGGGTCCAATTTTTGGAAAGGGGGGGGGGGGTCCGACTTGTGGTAAAGAAAAACCGAAACCTGTTTAAGTGAGAATCTAAGTATAATTGACCAATGGTGGCATATATTATGCCAATTCCGGGGAAGGGGATGTCCAGATACCCTTGACCCCCTCTGGATCCGCGCATGCGATAGTATAACGTAACATGAAAGCGAGAACAAAATATAAGAAGCATATTTTCACATTTTAATGTCTTATTCCTATGCCATTTTGGGGATTTATGCTGTTTGATATGTATAGCTTTAGGTTAGAAAGACACAGGATCATTATACTCATTATAAATTACGTATGCTTATGACGAAGTTTTCAGCATATGGAATTACTATCTTCGGTGGTCGTCAATATTGTCATTCTACAAATTGTCAGAAAAAGATCAGCACATGGCGATTATTGGTGTCACAGCTCCACTCCTTTTATGGGCATACCCACTAAATTTGACAGTGCTATGCTCTCGATCCATAGTCTGACTCTCTCTCTCTCTCCCTTTATCTCTTTCGGACGATAATCTTTATATGCCAATAATATTACGTTGCCGGCGACGACGTGGCGGCCGTGTTGATGGACGACCTGGCCCGTCACATGAACGTGTACTATGATTATATATCCCGGATGTACATTTCACTACAGCAACAGTTCTCTGTCTATAGCACACAATGTAAAATTTTTTATTATCGGTACCGGGATACAAATTACTTCCATCCAATTTACCCAGACAGTTAGGATATTGCTCCTCGCATGGCGTTTTGCATTTTGGTCCAAAACACTGGTTCTGCACATAGTCACCTGGCAAGTATAACAAGGAGCAAATGGAATGATCATTGAAACTCAAAAGAATGCATAATCAGACAATACTACACACAATCAGATGTGACTGTTTATTGTTTTGTTTTTGTCTTTTGTTTGTTTTGTTGTTTTTTTTTGTTTATTTTTTTCATTCATTTTTTATGTGTGTTGGTTGGTTGTCTTACCAATCAAGAATCATTCACGTATATGGAGATGTCACCGTGTGTCGGTAAAAGAAGGACACAATTTGACCTATAATCGGCACATGTCCATAGCAAGAAGTATTCTTTTACTGTCTCAACCAAAGGACAGACAAAGCCAACCAACCGCGACTTAGCCCGGATTTCAACCCACGACCTCAATGTCAGAAGGCAAATCCGCTTACCACTAGACAGCCTCCTGTTGGGCTGTTGTACAGAAAATTTGAATATTTTTCAGTTACATTGTAGCATCCAGTTTGTAGAAAGGACGGCCCGAACCTTTTACAAAGGTATGGGATACAAGGGACTTTTCTCAAATAAACCGGAAAATTTTCTCACACAACCAATGCAAACTCAGGTTCGACATTGCGCTATATATATATTAAAGTAAACTGGTCAAAACAAAATCCCTGTTTGACCCTATACATATATATATGCGCTTTGATTTGTGAATAAAAGTACCTTTAATCATAATGATACATCATAAATACTTACAAGGTGTCATTGGAATATATCTCTTGCTGCAGTTTACTGTTGCAAAGAACTGACAATAATTGGAATTAGAGAAAAGCTTGGGATATTGACACTCTCTGTGGTATGGGAAATCCAGCCCTTGTACAAGTGAGTCGTCACTACAATTGTAATACCGAGCACAGTTGATTGGATCTGCCACAATACTTTTATTATTTGCTTCACAATGCCTCTTTAAAAGATCTAAAAAAAAAACAAAGACATATTACAAAAATATTTGTAAAGGTTACCAAATAAGATCGACATGAATTTGAATGTATCAGATTTTTTTTACAACTTTGACAATTTACTTTGAATAAGTCTTGCCAATGGGTAGGACGCCTGGTCCCTTCCCTTATACAATTCACATTTGCTTTTCATATTTCAGATTTTGACCTTAACAATACAATACAATTCATTTTTCGATTAGACATGCCTGTCGGAAACGATCCGTCTAAGACCAATGCAAAGTCACGTGGTTACGATCTGGTTGCTTCTTTTAGCTCTTAAAAGTCACGTGACTATATCTATGTTTACTCTTCACATTTATTATTTCTATCGATAAACCATTTTACATACATGTAACTGGAACAGGTTTGTTCTGCGTGTGAACCCCCAAATTAAAGTGTCTGTATCCTCACAAATTCTTATCTTGCTGACAT
>JACSZP010034465.1:0-10297 GCA_016161895.1 Pinna nobilis
TCCCTATTGATTTTGGGGTCATAAGGTCAAAGGTCAAGGTCACAAGACTCTGTTCCTTGAAAATGGTTTCCGCACAATAGCTCAATTACCTGTGGGTCTACAATGTTGGTACTTCACACATGGGTTGCCTATGACTCAAGGAGGATCTCTATTGATTTTGAGGTTCAAAGGTCAAAGGTCAAGGACACACACATAATTCCCATTCCTAGAAAATGCTGCCACGGGGGGTATAAGTCCCGTTAGGACAATTCTAGTTTTTTTTTTTACTCATCTATCTCAGTAAATTATCCAGCATAAGATGAATGCTCAAATCAGATTTTGACCCATTACAGATAAAACAATATACAGTCTAACCTGCCTTAGCAACCCACTGAATTAAGGAAAAACCTACCTTGTATGACCTAAATAAGTGGTTTCCAAAATGGATTTTTTCTATATAAATCACCTGAATTAAGAGACCACCTGTCATATGTAACCCTTTTTGCTCCTTCCCTTTGATGGTCTCTTAAAACAGGTTAGACTGTATTGAATGTATAAGGTCAAACTGTTTATTCATTGGTCCTAATCTGATAAATCTTCAGTAATATACATTTGATATACCACAAAGTTAAGAAAAAAATGAATCCTAGGTACTGTTGTACGTAAAAACTATGTGTTAGTATATGCATGATTTTCTTTCAAACTTTTATATTAGTCTTTTTTCCTATCTTTTCCAGAGTCTGTGAAAAGTCTTCCATATTTCATTAGGAGGACAAAGAATCACATGTTACCTGTGTACCTAAAGTCTATAAATAACTTACATATGACTGTGATTAAAAAGGTGGATGGCAATATTTGGGTGAGTAATTTCTTGAGTTATGTCAGCTTTTATGGAAGGGCTTCCTAAGGTATAGCAAGGATACCAAATGGCAACATGAAAGAGGCTCACTTTTCAAGATTTCAATTAGGTCAATCCTCCGACCTCTTTTTGGAACTTCTCACATCTATTGTATACTCTAAGTGAAAACTTTAGCCTACTATTTTGTTGGATGTCATTTGATTGGTCCTAAGTGGAGGTTACAGGTTTTGACCTCTAAATTAGGTTTCATAAGACCTTTGTGCAACATAGCATATAAAATGACCTTATTAAAAAGCAGATACCGGTATTAATTTATATATCATCTTTATACACTGTGCTTGTCACATTTCAGACAGGAGAATATTTTGACATTCCAACACCTACATAAGGAACCTAGAGAACCCCGAGAAAACCCACATAACCTAGTTGGCGACTTCCATACCATCTGACATTCTTCCCCTGTAGATCCAAGGATCGAACCTAGGTCACATTGGTGAAAAGCAAGTGTGCTAGCGACTACGCTATTCGGACACCACTTGTTGCTGATTTTGAATTTCCCATAATGAAATGAAGTCTTACGAATTTCATTTATAAATTTATTATAATATCTGTGAACCTTTTGCGTTCTAAATGAGTAATTGTAGAATGATTTCACATTAAACTATCTTTTCCTTTAATCTCCAAATTATACCCTTCATTGATGTTTAGTTTAAGGTAAATTTGGTGGCAGTTTTTTTTTCAGGTCATTAATGTCTAGGTCGTTGATCTCTTCTCATGAATGAGGTTGCTACAGACTGATTTATCAATGATTTCCAGACATTGATCCTCCAAATCTACATAAAGCATTCAGTGGTGGGTGTTTAGTTATATAATTGGATCTTTTTATTTTTCTTTACAGGAATTTGAGGGAGAAGTTAGAAAATTTTTAGAAAATAGAACCGGTAGAAGGATATTAACTCAAGTACACGAAATACGCAGAGCAGTGCTGATCAAAGGAAATTATATACCAGATGTTGCCGAGTTTCTAAAAGAACAAGGATTTTAACAAATTGATTGACATGTGCCACTTTCTGTAAATAATAACTCATTTGAATATTTGTAATAAATCAGTGTAAAAAGAAATTCTTTTTGCATATTTTGTAATGATACAGAGGTGATAATGACTTTAGGGATGTTTTGTCCACCAGGTATTACTTCTCTATGACTAGATGAGTTCACAATAAAGCTGCTCCTAGGAAGATCAAAAGCCTTTGGACTGTGAATGATAAAATGATCAAACAATGCAATCAGTAAATCTAATGGATAATCCTGAGGCAAACATTAACCAGCAGATTAGCACAAATGTTGCCTTCAAAGTTCTTCTGTGTGTGTGTTGGGGGGGGGGGGGGTAACATTTGTGAGCAATAAAATCTAAGTCACTCAGAACTGGAGGGAGATCAAGACAAAAAAGAGCTGTCAAATCAAAGTTTGTGAAAAAACTTGACCTTTGACTTTGAATCAAGGTCAGTGAACAACTATGACATGAGTAATATTTGTGTGAATGATGATCCAGGTTACTCAATACTAGGACAAGAATGACCTTTGACCTTGGATCAGGGTTGGTTAATATCTCCTTGTCATTTGTGTGAATTTTGATCTAGGTCTCTCAATACTGGAAGGAGATGTGGATGAAATAAACCTTTAAATCTAATTTTGAGAATGACCTTGACCTGTGACCTTGAATCAAGGTCATTGAACATCTGTAGGTTATGAGTAATATTTGTGTGAACGATTCAGGTTACTAATACTGAAACAAGATGTTGGCAAAAAAATCAAGTTCCAAATACAGGACCTTGGCCTAGGGTCAGTGAATCTACATTTGTTTGAGTTATATTCAAGGGCTCTTGATAATGGAAGATTTCGGCAAACTAAGTTTTCAAGTCAAAAGTAGAAAATGACCTTGGGTCAAGGTCAGTGTACAACGGTATGTCACGAGTAACATTTGTGTAAATTATGATCCATGCAACTCAATATTTGAAGATGTGGTCAAAATAAGATTTCAAGTCCTAAATTCAGAATGACCTTTACCTATGATCATGAGACAAGGTGAGCCACAAGCCAGGTGCAAGAGGATTGTATTTTGTGAGTATGACCTAAATTCATGAAAGAGTTTAGGAGATATAGCTGAGGATGGAAAAAGCAGCAAATTTATGTTCCCACACAATTTTTATGGGAACATAAAAATTGTTTTGAATCATCCCCACTTCTCTCCCTATACAGCAGACATACCAGCTTTTGTAACTGCTTCCAAGAACCAAAAGGCCGGCTGCATTGGTTAGCAATATTATTCGCTGATATGATGTATATACCACTTTATTATAATGTAGTACCTATTATGAAAGAAGTCACTCCGAAACAGATTGTATAAGATGTCTGAAATCTTTTGGATCTTTATCATCTACTGGAACAACATAATTCCACAAAATATTTCAATTACATGGAAAATGGCAACAAATTTTGCCTATGCTTGGCACATGGCCGTAGAGGAGGAAGGATTCTTCAACGTGCTATCACCTACTGTGACATAGGACCTCAGATTTTAATGTCTCATCTGAAAGATCGGGATAGTCAACTACAGCATTTCTCAGATTTGAACCTATGTCCTCAATATTGGGAGGTGAACACGCTAATCACTAGGCCACTGCAGCCCCGCTTGCAACAGACATACTGACAACAAAAACAAGATTTTAAATTTGATTGTATAATTTTATTGTAGATTAATATTCAATTAATAGTGTTAAACAAACAACAACAATACTATTTATACCGGTACTATATTATTTGTACTCCTCAAAAATAAAAATAAATCAAAACAACAACATCAATAAAAGCACTTGATCATACATGTAAAATGTATTTGAAAACATGAGACAAATAGATGCATAATGGATATGAAAGCATTCACTTTTGACACAATGACTATAAAATTACATGTATATAAATACTGTTAGATATTATGCAAATACTGAGATTCATTTTACACTGTGATAAATACAACATCTATAGATAGCAAAGCAACAAAAACAAAGAAACAACAGGCCCATAGTTAAATAACATCAACAGACAATACAAGCAATCCCGATAAAACAGAATTTTAAAATGTGCACACAATATAGATATTGATCTGTGACCTATCTGCTCCTTTATCTATGCTGAAGATTTGATCTGACACTGCATAATTTGAGTATCATTTGGTGTTATACGTCTGAACGTTATTACTGACATCTGCACTGTGCTGCCTGAGTAGTGTACTATTTTTATAAATATGTGTCCTGAATAGGCAAGTAAGACGCCTGCACAATTTTGCCTGTTTGGTGTTCTATGACACTGCTGTCAGATGGCTATGAAGAGCCCCGAGTTCTAGTAGCAGCTCCATATACCAATAGTTGATAACACTTAAAACAAAATTAAAAAGCTAAAAGAAAAGAGAAAGTAGCATTCAACAACAACAAATAAGAAACTCCCCTTCCTACACAAAACACAATTACATGAGTGAAGGTGTTTCCTATTAATATGTTATAATTAATTTCTTCCATTTAGTGGTTCCTCTAAACAAAAAGGAATGTTACTCAATTTTTATTTTGCTGATTAAGCTGTTGAGACTAAAAATAGCAATTGCTAATTAAGCTGCTGCAGACTAAAAATCAAAATGTAAAAAAGAAAAAAAAAATACAAAGCAACATCACTTGGCACAATGGAGAGCATTTGTTTGGCTCAGTTTAAAATAATAAAAATTGAAGATTCAAAGCACTACTTATGCTATGTTGGATATGTGGGATTCAACTACTTGTGAGGGACACAACATTTAATGCTAAAATGTACATCAACATAACCTATAAAGTGAAATGAAAATCGGCAAAAGTTCTTGCATAGAGCATTATAGATTTGTAAAGGTGGTAGTAGAAGAGATATGTACATGTGACATTGTAATATTAAAATCTGTCCATAAGCTTTAAGCACAATTAAAGTATTAATATCTGTTGTATGGATTATTCTATATTTCTACCATAACAGGCGTAGTTTAACCATTATAAAACGGCTGTATAATCGAGGCTGCAGTTGATTAAATATATCGATAAACCACATGTGGTTAACGTCCCCTGAGCATTTTGATTGGCTGATATGTCAAGAAATTCAATTATGACGCCATCAATTGACGTCATTATATCTGACGTCATAATACATTGAGTGGGCTTACATTATGGCTGGAATTGAAGAAAAATTCTTTTTGACGTTTTCAATACTTTGATTTGCAAAATAATATAGTATTATGGTAGAAACAATTTACACAACTCATTTCGATTGATTATTATGTTTATCCTCCTCTCTTTAGTTAATTTTCAAAGTTTCAAAGCGCAAGCTTTAGCGAGCGTTTTGAAACTTTGAAAAATTAACTAACTCAAGTTGGATAAACATGATAATCAATCCCAACTTGTTGTGTAATCTCTATAGACTTAACCCTTTCAACACCACAGACCGATTTAGACTGGTCCAGACAATGGAATAGAGCATACCATTCTGATACTTGGGGTTGAAAGGGTCAACATCACTTGTGTAAGCTTAGATATGTCTGTGATATCAACTAAAGAGTAATGGCATTACAAAATATCATGTGACATTCGAGGCAACTATAGGATAATAGAAGTAATGCAATTATAGGATCCTGACGTTACAGATATCACATGATAGTAACAATAGGATCGTGACATCACAAATATCTTGTAAAAGAAGGATGATAGTAACAATAAGATCCCGGCATTACAGATATCTTGTAAAATTAAGTGAAAGCAACAACAGGATCCTGACAGTACAGATATCTGGTAACAATAGGACCCTGACCCTACAGATATCTTGTGGAACTAAGTGATAGCAACAACAGGATCCTGACAGTACAGATATCTGGTAACATTAGGACCCTGACATTACAGATATCTCGTGAAAGCAAGGCGATAGTAACAATAGGACCCTGACATTACAGATATCTGGTAACAATAGGACCCTGACATTGCAGATATCTTGTGGAACTAAGTGAAAGCAACAACAGGATCCTGACAGTACAGATATCTGGTAACAATAGGACCCTGACATTGCAGATATCTTGTGAAAGCAACAATAGGACCCTGATATCATAGATATCCACTTATACTGAACTCGGACATATTAAAATCCTGCTTAATTTGAAGTGATTTTTATTCCCTGGCTCAATTACTTTATTTGTAGTTTTACTCAATCATTTTGAAAACCCTGTTTATTTGAAAGAAAAATTCATTTTCCTTCGGTTTCAATACATCTGGATTCAACTGTAGTAACAATTGAATCTTGACATTACAGATATCTTGTGAAATTCAAGTGAAAGCAACAATTGGATCCAGAAATTACAGTATCTTGTGAAATCAAAGGATATACCCTAGTAACAATATAAAAAATAATAACAAAATAAATATCCTGACATGACAGATGTCTATTGACAATAGGATCCTGACATTGCTGATATCTTGTGAAAGCAACAACAGGACGCTGACATTATAGATATCTTGTAACAATAAGATCTTGACATTACAGATATTTTGTGAAAGCAACACGATAGTAACAATAGGGCCCTGGCATTACAGATATCTTGTGAAAGCAAGTCGATAGTAACAATAGGAGCCTGACATTACAGATGTCTTGAGAAAGCAAGGTGATAGTAACAATAGGATCGGGGCACCTGTAGATATAAATTGAAAGCTTAGAAATCAAAAAACATTATGATATCACAGATATCATAAGAAACAAGATATGTACAACTGGATCATTAGATATGAGAGCCATTGAGGACAGTAACAAGATTGTGACATCAGATATCATGAGAACAAGATAGCTACTGGACCATGATATCACAGATTTTATTTGTAAGTGATAGCTATATTTGGTTATAGGTGACATCTTAGATATCACCCATGACCAACTTATGGCATCATACATGACATCTCGGATATCATCTGAAAGGAACAGTTACAAAAGAATAATCACATCATAGATATCATCTGAAAGTAATAATTACCGTCAACCTTTAGGTAATGTTATTAGTTGCCGAGATATTGCTCAAACCAGAAGCCTTTACCACAATTTTGACGGATGGATTGTCATTGCCAAGTCATAAACCCAAACTGCTTTGCAACCCTATCAAAAATTACATGGATGAGAAATAAAAAATATCATATTGAAGAATTCAATTACCTCTTCACAAGAAAATTAAAACAAAACAACTCAATTTACGATGGATTTCTACATCTGAAGTTCTACATTCATTCAATACTTATGTGTCTTATCTGTAAGTCTAAATCAAGTTTGAGGAGGGTGGTCATCTATATTTTGGGGGATTTTTTTATGTAAGTCCTTGACAACATTCAGGTTCAAGTACGTGAACTCATTTACCCCTGAAAAACAACAGATTCATCAAATGAATCAGGCAAGTACATGTAAAAGTAAATTTATCTGTAGGATTGACCAAGATACAATAAAAAATATATTGACATCAGAGACAAGCAAAAACACAGTATACTGTATAATTTAACATTCAAATTTCAGAACTGAGATTTGAGAGAAGGCTACTTTCTACTTTGGCCATATTTTTGTAGGAAGACTACTTTTTACCCTAGTCAGTAAATATTGTGAAAAGCTTAAAAGTCTAAGTAAATTGTATGCAATGTATTATATTGTAAGTATATTGCATTGAATTTATAAACAAAACAACTAGTGATTAAATTGTTATAAATAACATAGAATATGAACACATATACGTCACACAATAAATATATATAAAACAAAATGAGGACACAATATTATGCAACTGAAGTGGATACAATATGTAAAATATATAATATGGAATGTTACACAAAGTTACCATAACCACTGGCCCATGGAGTCATATTGTACATTTGTTCTCCACATAAGCTGGATGGTATTATTGCCTCTGTTAACCCTTTCACTCCTGAGATCTAATGGACTCTTCCTCATATCAATGACTTAAGCAAGCCCAAATGTGTATTCAGGGGTGAATGGGTTAAGTACCAGCTGTCCACCTGATCCACTCCATAGGTAAGTGAGAGTAGCCGCAATTGTTCATTTTCAAAAACAGAAGTATATTTCAATCCCTCTACTCCTACTTTTTTTCTATTTGGAATAAATAACAATCTATTCCCGTAAGTTCTGAGTAACATTCATCACTTCTAATAATTTTACAATAAAATGTGTTCCACAAAGTAAATGCACGGGTATTAAATCACTACAACACGTCAATGAGGCACATTTTGATTTTGTATAATTTAAATGCCACTCAAACATACAACTTTTTCTTAACCACCTCAGTGCGTATGACATATACATATGTCAAAATGTAATCTTCTGCTGAATGCGTATGAGGAATATATTCGTCATTGAAAAGTGCAAAACGTGAACTTGTAATTCCTGCACTTGTTTGGTAAACAAAACCTAGAAACCTGAATGCATCTTGATTTTATCTGTTTATACAGTGGAGTTGGTATATAACAAAGTCAAAGGGGATTGATTTTTGACTTCATTATAGGCATCCTTCATTTTAAGCATCAGAATTTACTAAATATATAAATAAATAGTATCTCTTTTCGGGGACTTTATTCCTCTTTGTTATAGGACTGAATTCACTTTAAGGTGATTTGTTATGGACCGACTCTATTGTATGGAGTATTATTCATTTGCTAACCGTTTAAGAGCTATAAAATTGAAATCATTGTTTAAAACTAGAAACAATATGTGGCAACGTATATTTGCACCAGCACACATTGAACATAATTATGCAATGTCATAAGTATTGTTACTCATAAAACGCACTGAAGTGGCTAAATATACTCATATGGTAAAATTCATGATAAACATGGCAAGTTGAATATTGTTTTTTAAGAACAAAAATCATATCAGCTCAGAAATACAGAAAGCACTGTTTACTGTGTATTTCTGGACAGTAATGCTAAGTAAAACCAACGTGTACAAAACTAAATGCATAAATTATAAATGTTAAACAAACAGGTAAAACAAAATGATAATTAAAAGACATCATGGACTACAAGACTAGCTCATCTATTACGGCAGTTTTGAGATACATTCCCTTTGTAGATTTTATTGAAGATTACTAGAGTACTGTAGATCCAGAAATTATCCCGGAATCTTATTTTGGCAATTCTGTAGCGTTATAAATTTTCATGACACTATGTTTTTGTGCGGGTACATTTTAGATATAATAGTATATATTGTATGGTTAGTATATTAGTGGGAGCTTTATTTTCACGAGTAAGTTCTCTCGCGTAATTACGTGATAACAAAGTTTTTCGCGAATGAAACTGGATTTGCAGTAGAGAGGAAGCTGGGACTGTTCTAATTAGGATTAGGATCAATGTGTATACCTGTATATTGGTACTGTTACCAGAATATACCTGATTCAAATATCATCAAAATAATCTGCCCATTCAAAAGTGTCCTCACCTCAAAGACGTGAAATTTCATTCCTTTTAACCTTAACATCAACACAGTATAATTGTGGCAACAATGGACCGTTTGCCTACATCGGAAACCAGTCCAATTTCTTTGTTACATGACATCCAAATATACCTCCAAGAACAGATGAGCTACAATCCAGTATTGTCCAACCATCATAATCAGGTCAGTAAGTATCACACAATTTATTACCAATGGATTGCAAAATAACACTCAATAAAACTCCATGTAAATGTAAATTCAAACCGCTGTTCTTCAAGAAACACTAAAACCCACAAAATTTACAAATGATAGAAATCTATACAGTAGATCTACTGATATAAAAACAACAATACCTGTATATAAAATGACCTTAGTCAGGGTCCCAGACCACTCATCACTGGTTTTTAATGAATTATGAAAAGGATGGGATGATACATATTTGTAAATCATTCAACATAAAGGTCAAACAGATAGGTGGTATTTGGTTGATTTATTTCATAATCTGAGGCTAAAATACACTTTTTCCTATGAAAAATCACTCAACATTTAAGATGAGGCTTTTCACTTTACTTCTTGCCTTAAGTCTTTGGTATACACTAATGAATTTATCAGTTAACCTGTATAAAGACCCCTGCAAAAATACAACTGCACCAATCTTTATAAGCAGGGAACAACTATACAGAGGTTGACTTGCACACAAACGATGCATTTGTAATGGCCAAAAAGCAGTCTTTAGGACCAGGTCATTGTACACAGGTGGCTGCTATAAAAGTTTTAATGTACATGTATTTTGTTCACAGAGATGGAATTCATGAACAAGAGGCCCAATGGGCCTATAACGCTCACCTGAGTAATACCAACATAAACAGGAATTAAAGACATTAACTGAAAAGTCACAAATGCATTCAGTTTTTCATTCTATGCAGC
>JACSZP010034470.1:0-16186 GCA_016161895.1 Pinna nobilis
GGCCGCTCTGTGGGAAAACGGCCCTTATTGACAAAGTTTGAGATTTTTGTTTTTTCAATAAAATTCAAGATAGTATTCCTGAGAACATATATCTGAAGTTTTATGACACTGTCAGTTTACCTTTTATATATTTATAGGCATTTAAAATATGCTTATAATAACGAGTCGTTTTTCCACATTTAATCTATAACGTTAAAATAGTTTTGACGTCGTGTGGATAAAGTTTTTCGTCAAACGTATAACGGGCGGCCTCGGGCAAACGGCAGTTTGGGAATGATATGTAAATTGTTTTAAAACTATGAACTCTGAAAGTATAAATTTTAGTTGTAATGTCGATGTCTGCTGCATAATCAAAAACCGACAGAAAACAAATTTCAAAGCGGGGGGGGGGGGGGGNNGGGGGGGACAAAATTTCATCTACAAAGTCTGATTCCCATTTCAACTGCTTCCTAAGCTACTACCTGATTTAATGATACAATAATACTTGCATTGAAGTATGCATTTACAACAATTTATTAAGACTACAGATTAAAAAAGGAAAATTAACTGAAACCTCCATGACCAGAAGGCAAAGTTCTACTTATCTACGGTTCCCGCTATGGTATTTACGTTCTTTTCCTGAAATTCAGCTAGCGCTGTAAGGGCAAATACCCCGACGCTAATGCATAATTCGAGCTTCATATTTTGGGCACGAATTGCGGAATATTTATAGTAATATTATTGTTATATAGTATCTAACTGAAATTAAAAGATATCGGATTCATGCGCGAATCTAGAGGGCGAGGGGGGTCGAGGGGGTCTGCCCCTTCCCAGCCGGCAAAATATATACCAATATTGGTCAATTATACTTAGATTCTCATTTTAACAGGGTTAGATATGTCCTTTTTTACAAATTCGATCCCCCCCCCCTCCTTAGGCAATAAATGCTGGATCCACGCATGGGCATACCAATATTGTATGTCAGTTTATTGCACAAAACTCTATATCATAACGCTTACGAGAAATGGGGTTCGATTCAACACTATAAATAAAATCAAAATAAAGTGGCAATTGTGAAAAATCTCACTAATTTTTTTTACACAAACATGGCCCAAGTTAACAAAACAAATAAATATATATTAGGGTTTTTTTTTTTCAAAGGCTGTCAATAAAATCTAACACATTCAAGAAATTTACTAAAATATGCGTTTTCTTCTCATAAAAGCGGATGTTTCATTACACAAGTAGTTAGATATGGAGCCTCTGTGGTAGATTGTTTGCCTTCATGAGTTCCTGCACTTGAAACTGCTTGATAGAGGTGACTAGATTTCCATGTCTTTCGGATGAGGCAGTTAAAGTTCAGGCCCCCGATCCTCCTTCGCATTGGCACTATAGATCCCTCACTGCTCAATGACCGACATCAAACTGGGGTCCATTTACCAGCAGCCGTCTTTTTTCGCCAAGGTGTTTTTTCCCTTCATCAGGTACTTCCTAACAACATTAGATCAACTTTCTATCAAAAATGTCCTAGTTTATATTTTTATAATGTGCATACAACATTGTTTTCTCAGAAAAAAAAAGGTTATGACGGTGAGTTGGGGGGCTCCGTAACAAAGAACTCAGATATGTTCATGACACTAAACGTTATACTAGCGGCATTACCGACTATGCTTATTCTTGATGTGTGCTCTGCTTAAACTGCATTTCGGTCACCATTGAGTCATAATTATGGTGTTGGCCAGTTTCTATGGAGGAGAAGAGGCCCCAAATATAACTATAAAAATGTAGAGACTGGCCGAAGCTCTTATGAGTCATATCAACGACCCAGGTTTCCAAATACTCTAAACCTTCGCTACAAAGAATATACTTCAACACTTATTCACTTTAACGCGGGGTTACGGCAATTCATGGGATTTTTTTTATATTATTATTTTTTTTTTTCTTTTGTCTTTTAATGTCCAGCTTAAGTTTTTTTTTTCTCTTGTATTGAGACATAATTGAATGACAGCGGAGAGTGACAAATATTGGCCTATGCTCGGCACTTATGACACTGAAGCAGTGAGGATCTCGGTTTTTGTAAACAAACCTATAAGTAACACTCGCAAAATAGAAGTTATTTCTTGAACGGAAATTCTACAGGTCCAGGATCAACCTGTTTGGGGAAAACGCAGCGGCGTTGGGCAGGGTTTGAGGTCGGGTTGTTACAGTCGTTACGCCACGAAACTGGAGCGCGTCAGGCATGAGCGGTACAAGATTTAAACAGGTACGCACAGACGCCCCTATTAAATTTTACGATTATTCCAAATTCAATAGAAGGAAGCCCTGGATTTTGTTTACGGGTAATTGATATTAGGGTGGTAATGCTTGTACCTGGGCACCTGAAAATATATCAGGCCCAAATTCACAGGGAAAAGTGGTTATGTTGCGTAGTGATTAGAGCCCAGTAGTAGTTAGTCCAGTTAGTACTGGGAGCACAACATCTGTGCCAAAACCAAGAAAAAGTCCATTAATACATTACCTCGGACGGAAGGACGAGGGCAACGCAAAACATTATATGCCATGTCTTCAAATGAGTGAATGAACACAGAATAATTTCCTCCTAATACTTCAACCTGTCATTGGTTTTGTAGCGTGTCCAAAGGGTTACTTTGGTAAGGAATGTAAAGTGCCTTGTCCAGTTGGTGTGTTCGGACCTGGCTGTAGGAACACCTGTAAATGCAGAATTGGGCAGATATGTGACTCCGCTGAGGGGTGTTTAGAAAACACGTCTACTGGTAAGTGATAAACAGCCTCAGCCTCCTATATTTTGAGACTAATGTGTTCTAGTAAACTGTCTCAATCTTTATTTAAGTTTGCATCATTTACTCATATGTTCCATCTATTTCGTTTCGCTCTTAACTCATGGAGGTTTCCAATCCTCTTTTACATGACTAATAGTATGAATTTAACACAATAAGACATATACCGAATTTCATCCGTCCATGAAACAATATGCAAAGTCAGTGAATGTGTGATTAACACCTCTGAAAATCTACCATGCTTAGGAACTCAAGAATGATCAAGTACATGTATATGAAAACGTCACCAAAAGTCAGTAACTGGTTTCAAATTTTATTGCTTACCGATTTACGTGTTAGTGCCAAACTCAGTTTCCAATGTCTAACAAAAAATATAGGAAAAACACGCCGACTACGCCGAAATTTGAACTCATGTCCTTTCAGTCTAATGTCGAGCGCTTAACTGCAAAAATTTTATTTTTCAAATACAATAATAGCATAGATAACAGTTATTGTAATGTTAGTTGTAGCTAACCTTGAAGGTACAACAGAAGCGGGAACACTGACGACTTCAGGCATAGAAAAAACGAAACTTAGAAGGAGATCTTGGGAGATGCTGTGGCGATACGTGTACATGGGTCTGGCAGGATATATCGTGATATTGATATGCTTCACGTCATGTCTTTTATACAGGTATTTATAATGAAATCAGGACAATTTTATCTTAATATGTTTTTGCTTGGTTTATTGATTGTGAAAGTAACATATATATGTGTACTTGTCCTGTAATACACCCTCTCAGTGATGTTAAGGGGTATGTGTGGCTATTACTTGTAACATAAAAACGAAATAGATCTATAGGCATATGTATATCTATATCACATGTTTGAATATTGCATTACAGCAGAACATATACATGTATAATATAATTCTGTTCTCCCTTGATCTAGTATTAATGTGTTGCTATGCAAATTAATTTGCCCATATTTCAAAATAAAAAATATTATTGAAAGATCCAAAACTCTCACTTAATTTTTACTAATAATAGACTCAAAGACTACATCCTGAAGATGAGTATGTATTTGCAATGGTCAGAGAATATTGATGATCAGTCGAGCATAAATAATTCTCTTTCATTTTAAGTTAGTCTTAAGCGGAAAGAAATGAACAAAGCAAAAAAGGACAAACAGGCGAAATTTTCTTCTTCAGATTGTCAAGAAATGAGTCTTTTTAAGTTCAGTGTGTAGCCTAAAGTTTGTACTATGTAATTTGCTAGTATTCTGAAGGTTAGTGCACTATTTTTGATGATACAACTTAATATTTCATCAATAAAATGTAATGATTTAGAAAATTCGAATTATTTTATGTATATACGTAATTAATTAATTATACTCTAGAACTTTATTTGACATGATCAATTACGGTTAAATAATTATGAAAGGACGGAGTGGTCCTGTCTTCATCATGATAGAACTGTCAGTGGCATCTAAGCTCAATCGGCAAGTGGTTGGTCATTCACGTTTACTCTCTATCCATTGAACGTGCATCATCGTTCTTATTACCACTCTTGAACGGACACCAGCCATTTATTCTAATAACACGATTTCATCATGATTAAGAACGCTGTTATTGTAGTCTGAAAGTGGCTGAATTTATAACTTGCCGTATTAATATCATTCAGGCCATATGACAATTTTTCGCCAGTTAATATTACTATTGATTTTCATAGTTAACATATTTCATCAACTTAATACAGAAAGAAGAGTAAGAAAAGCATCATACATAAGGGGATTGAAGGTAAGTATTCAACAATTTTTAATATAGATGTTAATGGTATAGTTTGTTATAAAAAATAGATAAACTTACTTAAACTGGACATTTAATGAAGCAAACAAAAGTTTTCTATACTCATTTATGTTTGTCAAACTTTCGTAACCAAGAGGTGTCCAGGAAAGAGTTTCTAGCCATGTATACAGACAAGGAAAGAGCGGTAAATTGGACTGTTTTTAGGATGATACAGTAAAAACCGAGATCCCATGCCACATGACACTGTAGGTATCCGCAAGTTAAAGACCCATCCCCCCGTTCGACGGCTACAGGTGCATCGGCATTCGGTGACTTCGAGTTCCCCATTAAATCGTATTTGTTATGGTAAAAGGACTGTGAAAAAATTATGTTGTTAAAGTCTTTAAGATAGTGCTATTTAATTTTCAGAGACAGAAACACCCGGAATCCAGTGCAAGTCTAATCAGCTCACTCATCCCAGGCCTCGTCGATCAATGAGAAATTCAGAATACGCAGAAATCTATGACTTCGATTCAACATATTTGGAACCCTGTACATCAACCGGAATTTCCGAGTTATAGAATTGAAGAATCATTTTCAGTACTAGACTTTGCAATACCTATCCGGTGATTTCCATGCGCATTAAATCCAGATTTTATGCATGTAAAACGTCTAATTAGGCTGAAGCTTAAAACTTTGTATATCTGCTTGAGTTTGAGTCAACCAATTTGTCTCTCTCTTTCTCCCCCCCTCTCTCTCTCTCTCTCTCTCTCTCTCTCTCTCTGTCTGTCTGTCTGTCTCTCTCTCTCTCTCTCTCTCTCTCTCTCTCTCTCTCTCTCTCTCTGTGTGTGTGTGTGTGTCTTTCGTTTGAACCCAAATCATTAAAAAGTACAGCATCTCGTGTATGCTAATAGGTCTCCTACAAAGCGTTAAAAGAGAAAATATCAAGATAGATAGATAGATAGATAGATAGATAGATAGATAGGCAAAAAACTAACCGAGGACAATAGTACAAAACGAAATATTAAGTATGCGACTAAATCACTTGTTTCATTGAGGAACTGTTCAAAATTCGACTCCTGATTTTCAAGTTCAGGTTTTGAATTCGTTAAGCGCTGTGGTTTTACTGTCCCTGTCCATTAAGTGATACTGTAAAAATCTAAAGTTCCGCGTCATAGTAGGTGTCGACAAATTAAAACCTCTACCTGTTAACTGACCGTAAGTGCCGGACAAAAGCCAAAAGTGCGGAGCAAAGACTACCTTTTACGGCCTTCACCTGGTCATGGTACCGTTTCCATAAAAGTCATAGATTATAGCGCGTAATACAAAAATACAAACTAACATATAATCTTGGACCCACAAGAGTCTGCCTTTATCTACGACAAAATTATTTTGTTAAGAATATGAAGAGTAAGAAACATTCTTCATGTAACAAATACCTCGTTTTTTTTTCTCTGATCGTCGTTGATGAAACAAGTGTGGTTATGGCGTAAACACAATTAGATATCTTTAACAAATATATAGCTTCGGTAGGCTTCTAAATGACCCAGACAACAGGGAGAAAAATATTGGTTGAATACCAATAAAACATACATATGATGAGAAATTCTGATACGTGCCATTAATGAATAAATGCGGGCCACCGATTTAGATTATTAATTTTGCATTTCTTCCAATTCAAGATATATTGCATACTTGTCAAATTAGCAATTTCTGTAAATTTACAATTCGATCGTTAAGAAAACATATTCAGGACTATAATGTATAATTAAGGGACTTATGGACAATGGAACGAAGAAAATGTGTGTGCACATTATAAATGTGTGTGTGTGTGTGTGTGTGTGTGTGTGTGTGTGTGTGTGTGCGGAACCATGTATATTATAGTAATCTATCAATGCCTTTTGCAAATTTTATCAGTTGAAAGTTCTTGAAAGATTTAAACCGAATTCGAACGTGTCAATATATGTCCGCATATTAAAAATATATCACTGTTCAGTGGTTCAAATGCCGATCTTAGGCCAATATTTAAATCTCTTATCGGCAATCGATGTCATTTCCATGCGATAATTCCAGTGGGGAATTAAAGAATATCACATCAGCAATACCAAACTCGAAAAGTAAAGGCATATAGTGGTCTGAAAGAATGAAATAGTTGCAGTTAGCATTCTGATTGTTAGTTCTTATATCAAGAAGTTGTAAAGTGTGCCCTTGACTTAATACTTGAAGGGTGGCGACATGTGCTCTTGATTTTAAGCGCTCAATATAAATTCCTTTTTATCATCAATCTGTATATTAATTTGGGATGAACTGAATTACCATTAGAAAAGTTGCTCTATCGCAGACTATATTCCTACATTCAATCCAAGTTTTTGTCCCATTCAATGGTATGTTGTACTGAAAATAAAAGGACAAAAGTTTATCGTTGAAAACTAAAACCTCTTAATTAGAAGAAGCAGCAATAAAGCTTAAGTGACAAACTAAAGAAAAAAACCAGAAATATCGCTTATTATGAGGAATCAAAATGTTATTGAGGGTCACTGTTGCTCGGTTGTAGCATGTTCACTTTCAAGCTGGGTGGTCTTTACTTCGATCCCGGCAACTCAATATTTTAAAGAACTTCTTTCGGTAACGTGTCTCTGGTGTTAAAATACTCTTCAGTCGTTAAAAAAGTTACATCAACATCGACACGTTATCCCAGTGCCGCTCATATAAAGAAAATGACCCCTTCTTTCGGTTAAACCGTGGTGTTTCTGATCCCTAATATGCCGGCCAGGCTTAGACAAAGCGTAATGTTCATATCGAAAACAAATCTTTTCACAAAAAACACAAAGTTTATTTCAGTCCAACTACAACATGTATTAAGTTGATTAATAAAGTCTTAAAGTCGTTTTGCTTAATTATTCAGAGAAAATTATTCAACAAAAATTTTACTTGGTTGATTACGAAACTTAACAAATTTACTTATATGGCTCCTAGAGTTCAAGAACGAATGAATTTCATATCACCGCAACTAGACATGAACATAAATACATTATTATTAGTTTCCTTTAAAAAGAATAGCGATAGCGATATATACTAATAATATGCCCACTACGTATGAGACTTAGTTGAGTAATATTTCAGACCAATTAAATGATAAGACTTGTACTGCGAGAAAACTTAAAGCAATGATTCAAGGTAATTTAAGAGTAGAAGTGAGAGTATTATAAACACAAATATAGATGACGAGATGAATAAAGATTTAAAAAGGAAAATTAGAAAAATAACCCTTATATTGCCCCTAACACAATCTTCAGGTGTTTTTTAAGTATGATTTATCGTTGAAGAGAAGTATTGCTGATTATATATGTTTACCAAGTTCCTATGTAAATGAGACTGATATGGTTGAATTACATTTTAGATCAACCTATTGAAATATTTGATGCATTAAGAAGTCTTAAATGCATTATTCGTGTACATTTGTACCGACAACACAATCATTCTCTCTCATCCTTTATTTACGTTTGCAGACATGAAATCACAGTGAAGTCGATGATATGGTGTCGTATACAGTTGACTTTTTTATCTTCTGAGATTATGTTGTCGAAAAACTCAGGCAAATCAGTCCGAGTGTTTTGATGTTGTATTTTTACTGCTTCCCCTAAGTTGACATCCTTATTTTCATTCTTGGATAATATATTCCGGTCTTTCCCCTTTTCGGGTTTCCTGACATTTTATTCTCATCCAATCAAAACAGAACTAAGGATATTTTGATGAGTATTAAGAGAAGGAAACCCTAACTTAATATATTTTGAACCTGACAGATAGTTCTATGTGCATATTTGATCCGTCTCGTTGAAAACAGACGAGGTATCTCGAGGATGGTGTTCTGGGCGCTTTTTTGTGTAATCAATGTGCAATGTCACAAGTATTCGTGGATACTTCTGACAGATATCGATTTTGCGTTTTATTTCAGTTTGCTTTAAAATACGTTTGATCGTTAGATGTTTCTGTATATAATGTGAATGATGTGTTTTCGTTTAGAAATTTATAATGTTGCCCTATTTGTCATATATTCAAGTTTATTGAATGTATTCCTTTTTAGACATGTCTTGTCATCTGCTTGAGGATAATTATCACTTTCCTGTCTCATTCAAGTTAAGAGCAGAATGCCTACTCTATCATGAATAAACTGGTGTTTGGACAGAGGGGGGTCTGGGGATTTTGCTTTAGTGGTCATAGCAACAACTCTCTTGCCTTATTATAATGTTGTTAACCTCATACCCATTTTGGCTTGTTTTTTGTAGCCCATTAATTCATTGTTTAGATAGCAAATATATACAAAATGGTATGATCTGTTGTTGATGTTGTGTTGTTGTTTAATGCCCGTTCAAGAATATTTCACTCATATGGAGAGGGAGAACAGGGAGAGTTCTTTAAAGTGCCAACACCTACTATTACACGGGACCTCGGTTTTTACTGTTTCATATGAAAGACAGGGACGGCCAACAGCGGAGTGGCGCTGCAGGAATCGAACCCCGGGCTCTCCTATTCGAAGTCGAACACACTAACCACTCGGTCCCTGGTATGATCTAAAAAGCTCTAAGATACCATTGATATCATATTTAAGTAAGGTTTGAGCCGATCAAGACGGTAAACAATTACCTAAACTTGTCAATTTTATTCAAATACCTTTGATAGGACCAATTTCAGACTCTCTCTGTCATCGCTGGGCTATCCCCATATCATCCCCATATTACAGTACATCCTGTATACATGTAATTGTCGGATGTGCTTTTCCGAGAAAGCAATTTAGCCATTCAGGAAGGTGAAATAAATATGTATGTAAAGACATTCCAAGGTTGCATTGGTATATCATATGATCTATCATAAATCCAAAGGGCATACTACGAGTAGAACATCAAACTGACTTTTTTTTCAAATATTCGGTGATATAAGACAACTTAGCCAATTGTCGATGCAGAAGTACCAATGTTGTGTTCATATGGTTAGCAGTACGTTTACGATTCAGTACGATGTTCGTTTGAAAACAAAGTCTTCTGTGTTTTGTCAAAACAATCATAAGAGAAAATAGATACAAAACATTTTCATAACAAAGAAATTCATTTCAGACATTTTTCCATAGCGAGTGATTCCAATTATCACTTGTATATCATTATCAGATTAATGATCTGATTACATTCTAGACGGAGTTAGCAAGATAGTCTGGCTTTATGGGAACGAACGACTCTTGTTCACCATTGCATCAACTTAAAACTTCAGAAAAAATATTATCATCTTATTCTGCAATAAACAATATTAAGATAATGGGCTCCTTGCTGTGCCCCTGGAATAAGTAAAAAGCAATCAAGGCTCCGTATCGAATTAGGTGTCGGCACAATAAAGACCATTCGCTGCCCTAGAGTGCGAGGTACGGATAAAAGGGCAAACTGTTAGACCCTTTTCCGGTATTTGGTAAGTGAAAGTAAATAAAAGGGCAATAAATATAGATTTTTTTATACTCGTTCTTATTGAATTCAATACAGCTTTTACTTTGGGAAAAATGTGTGAATTTCAGCTAATCAAAATAAAAATGCTTTTAAAATCAGTTCATGGAATTCTGTTGCTCAACTCTTCCGTTCAAGAGGCATAACTATCGGTACGTTTTCTGCTTTCGATTGCTTTGGTTTCTGCAAATAAACATATATATATATATACAGTTTAATTATTGTTAAGTGTTATAATTTTGCAGTAGATGTTATCCACTGAGCGGCTCAAAACGTGCTTGTAATCCGATATTCAAGTAAATACAGAGGCTCCTTTATTTGTGATTTTCCTACTTTTTCTGTTTGTATTTAAATATAAACGTTTGTAAAAGAAATATTGAAATATCCAGGCACCGAAAAAGTTTCAACTTTTTAAAACCCTTTTGCCATTAGGAACCGTGATATTGTAAACACAACAATCAATGCATACAATGTGGAAGAATTTCAGAATCGTCCTAAAGTCTGGAAATATTACTTTTAAAATAAAAATAAAAGCAGACACGGTCGTCTTTGAGTAAGTTTTCCTTTGACAGATCTGGAAATAGAGAACAAAGCTTACCTTTTTTTCCAACGGGAACAATACACGAGGACAACGACTGTACTAAAGATCAGTGTTGCGATCCCAAAAACAACCACATATGCAACGTGTACACCCCTTAAATGTGAGAAGGATAAAAATTAAGATCAATTATATAAGGTTAACCAATGATAATCTAATGTTACTTTTGCTATTCTTTGACTAAGAAGTTTTGTTCACGATTTGATAAGCTAGATTTTATTTACACTTTTTGCGGTATTAGCAATTATGTAACATAAATTAAATATACGTTGAAAAATAACAAAAGACCGTTTAGGTTTCCATAACAATTCCACTTGCAAGCCACAATACGCATGCTCACCTGTCACCTTGATCATAACGAACTTCGCAAACACATGGTATCTTCGTATTATCTGCTGGATGTCTAGAACATAAACAAGAATAACTACAATTCGTAAACAAATGCGAAAGGCTTTTCACTGAAGTAGAATAATGTGATATATTTTTGTATTGTAATGAATTATATTGAATTGTATTGTTATTTTTAGCGTCCCACTCAAGAATCTTTAACCTGTACGGATACATGTGTACGTGAAGGGCAGCAAATTTTGTCTATGCTTAACACTGATAGCCGTGCAGCAGGGACGGCTCTTTAACGTGCCAACATCAACTGTAACATTTGATCGCTAATCTTACTGTCTAATTCAAGAGACATGGGTAGTCAATCGCACTCGGAATCGGGTTCAAACCCATAACATCACGATGAGCACACAGTCAAAAATACGTTCACTGCTTGTAGAGCTACATAGATTTTGTGAATTGACTTTTACTACACTAATAGCAGCGTAAATACAGTTGTTCGATGATCAAAGGGGAATAACTTTTACGGATGTTGTATAGCTGCGTATTTGTTCACTTTCGTTGACCACAATTTCATAACAATGAAAGAAATTCACTCGTACATTTCTGTAATTTGGCCTCTAATAACTTACATTATAACTTACTAATACTAACTAAACTCATATACTTAATAAGTTACATTTAGTAATGGCTGATTCTACTGACCTACTAACTAATGTCTTGTACTATCAATGACAAAAATACTGGTGATGTTTAGTCATCCGTGACCGATAAATTCGAAAAGGGCCCAAATAGTTTTTAGGGTCTTGGACCCTTCTTTTTCACTTGATCATCCGCAAATTTGGAATAATGCTAATCAATCAAATGATATATCATTCTATGAAATTTGGTTGCAATCAGTTGAAAATGTGATTGAAATCATGGTACAACTGGTAAGCAAGATTTTAGGACATTTTCACTTTGGCCCATTAGAAACCGAAAAAGGATAGCCAAAAGGAATGTTTGAGACCTATGACAAACAAACTGTTGACTTGAAGGATCTTTGACAAAAGTTTTACGACCAATCATCAAAATTCAGAAGGATTTTTTTCACGTTTTTCTCACTTTGGTCCCTTATATCACGAAAAGCGAAAGAGATAAAATTTGTCTGATATATGGGCATGCACGGATCCAGGATTTTTTTTCCCGAGGGGGTGGGGTGCAAACTTGTGGCAAAAAATAAACCCTCTTCAAATGAATGATCATATACATACAATGTTTATGGTATATACTAGGTAAATTCCAGGGAGGGAGGCTAACCCCTTAGCCCCCTCCCCTCTAAATCCGCGCTTTACCTGATGTGTTAAAAATCAACTACATGTATGTTACAAGCCAGATCTAAGAAAACAATTTTCATTTCTTTATCAGCAAACGTTGGTGAAGCGGAATATTTATACTTAAAAACAAAGTTGCATGGCATAATATGCACAAAGATGTACAAGTGGAAAATTAACTGAAGTTGTGTTTGAAAATTAGTATTTACGTTGATTTAATTTGCACGGAGAATGTCGTAGTTCAACCGGAATTTCTATGCATTTCTATATGTTGCATCCAGGTTTTACAGTTAGGTGTTCATTATTTTACCTGTAGGTCTCCAATATTTTTTCAAATGTAGGTCTCCAATTTTTGAAGATATTTTGGAGACCTAAAGGCAAATAATGGACACGTACAGGTGTTACCTGTCCATCCTATAATATATTGGATGGCAGATAACAAAAGATTACGTCATGAAAATGTTTTGATTACAGGTTTAAAATAGGTATCCGCGATTCAAAACGAATCATCAGCTCTTACCTTTTTAGAGTTGAGTAACACAGGCAAATGACCAGCCTGGCCATTATGCACGCATACAAACGAGTGACCATTACTTACCATTTTACTAGTATATGACCACTTATTACCATTAAAGGGTTGACAATTACTGACCATTTGTATAGGTGAGTGATCGGTACATTCCATCATGCTCGTGAGTGACCAGTTAAACTATTATACAGGCCAGTGAGCAGTACTACTTATAAACGGGTGAGTAGTACTGGCAATATGTATAGATGAGTGACCGGTACAGACCAGTATACTGGTAAGTGACCATTACTAATCATTATACCGGCGAGTGACCAGTACTGACTTTTATTGGGCTGACCATTTGAAAAAAGAAGAGTGAAAAGTCAAACAAAAAACAAAAAAAAACAGGTTAGTGACCAGTCCGTCCATTAATCAAGCAAGTGACCAGTACTGACTATTATAAGGGGATGAGACCGGTACTGACCTTTACCTAAGATGAGAATCCAGTACTGACTATTGCACATGCGAGTGACCAGTTCTAACAATTTCACAGGCGAGTGCCTTATCTGATCATTATACATTAGACTTACCAGTACTCATCATTGTACTGCTAAGTGATAGGTAATAAACTGGAAAATTATTAATGACCAATTCTGTGGTTGAGTATTAAGAAAAGACAATCATGCTGATAAGTGACCAGTAATTGCCATTATACAGGTGTGTGACCAGTAGTAACCATTCGGGATATGGTGCAGCCTAATTGTATAGGTAAGTGGCCACTTACCACTCTTTGAATGAGTGACCATACTAACATTATACAGACGAATGACCAGTACTAATAATTACAAAGGCGAGTGACCAGTACTTACCATTTTACTGATTTGTGACCAGTACTGATAATTACTGTTGGCGACCAGTACGGAACATTTGCGAAAAGAAGTAGCTAGCACAGACCATCGTACCGGTTAGTGACTAGAACTGTCAATTATATAAGTGAATGACCAGTACCGACTTTCATGCAGGCGGATGACCATTACTGACCAATTTCGGAAAGGTGACCAGTATAGACCAACATACTGATGAGTGACTAGCACTGACCACTATACAGGCGAGTGATCAGTACTTACCACTACACAGACCAGTGACCAAGGCAAGCCATCATACAGATGAGTGAACAGTGCTTATCACGATATACATGACTGACCAATCATGACCATTATACAGGCGAGTGATCGGTAATTACCGTTATGGGGCGACAAACATTGACCATTTGCATTAATGAGTGATGGGTATCTATCATAGTGACTAGTGCTGACCATTATGCAGGCAAGTGACCAGTATTGGTCATTATTGGGATGTTGACAACTGTTGACCATTATAACAGACTACTGACTGGTACTGACAATGATACAGGTTAGTGACCAGTGCTTATCTGAATATAGATGAGTGACAATTACTGACCATAATGCAGGTGAGTAACCAGTATGCACTCTTCCTGTGACTGACAATTACTGACATTTTTATAGATAGTTTACTAGTATTGACCATCATACTGGTAAGTGATTAGTACAGACCATTATGAGTTCAATAAACGGAACTCGGACCTCAGAACCAACTCCAGCCCCCTGAATTCTGCGGTGCGGTCCTTGTCGAATATCTGCCTACCAAAATGTGCATTGGAGGCCAACTTCGCTCGGCCTAATACATCCTTGCGAGTGACGACTATCTCACTCAGCGGAGACCTCGGAGGCCGCCAATACAGCTTTGTATATCGAGTTCCTTAAACGGAAATGGGAACCGTTATCGAGTTCCGTAAACCTTAGTCATTATTAAGTGACTAGTACTGACCGATACAAAGACCAGAGACTAGGACTTAGTATTTTACGAATGACGAGTAATAAGTATCATAAAGGTAAATGACCAGAACTGACCATTGTAGGTCAATTATCAGTACCGAGAAAGATAAACGAATGATCTGCACTACTCATTTTACAGGGGAGTAACCAGTTTCACAATGTCACAAGTGGTTCACTTGCCTGACCATTTTACATGCTAGAGACCAATACTAGCAATTGTACCGTTTTATGACCAGTACTGACCATTATAAAGGGTGGACAGTGTTGATAATTTTGATAGGTGATTGACCAGTACTGACAATTAAGCGAATGAGTTACTTGCAACAACCATTATACAAGCCTGTAAACATGTGAGTGACCAACCGGACCTTTTAACAGAGTACGTTATTTGCAAAGGTCGATGACCTGTACAGACCATTACACTAGTGAGTGAACAGTACTAACCATTATACAGAGGGGCGACTAGTACTTATCATATATTTGAGAGACCATTACTGACTGTCATAAAGGTAAGTAACCAGTTCTGGTCATTATTGTAAATGACACAAGTGCTTTCTATTTTTACAGGTGAGCTACCAGTGTTAACCGTTGTACAGATGTGTAACTGATCATCAAGGAGATTGACCAGTAATGACGAATACACAGGCCTAACCAGTACTGACAATTTTGGAGGCGACAAGTGCTTACCAATTGTACTGATGAATGACCAGTACTTACCATTCTAGTGACTATAGTTGACCCTTTAAGAGGCGGGTGACATGTATTGATTATATTAAATTGGGTGAGACGTACTGAACATTTGTATAGGTGAGTGAGCAGTACTGACATTCATATCATGTACTGACCATTTTACAGATGAGTTCTCTAAACTTGTGTCGAGTTCTGCGTTCCGTATACGAACTTAGGGCTCCAAAAGAAAACACTTTAAACAGTTAGACAGAAAGTTACAATAAAACCTAAAGTAGAGCAACACGAACCCCACGCGGCACCCGTTTTGTCATTTTATTATTTCGAAGTATAACAATTTGTTACCAGTACTGTATTTGCATAGGTGGATGACCAGTACAGACCAGCATACTAGTGAGTGACCTGTGCCAACCATTATACAGACGGGCGACTAGTATTTGTCAATATTGAGGTGAGTGACCTGCACTAGTAGTTAGACAGAAAGTTACACTAAAATCTAAAGTAGAGCAACACGAACCCCACGCGGCACTTGTTTTGTCATTTTGTTACTTCGAAGAATAACAATTTGTTACCAGTACTGTATATGCATAGGTGGATGACCAGTACATACCAGCATACTAGTGTGTGACCAGTACCAAACATTATACAGACCGGCGAGGGGAGTGACCTGCACTAAACAGTTATAAAGTCGAGCAATCAATGCTGGCCATTATGGGAAATGACAAGTGATGACAATTTGTATAGGTGAGTGACCAGTACTAATCATTGTACAAATGAGTAACTGGTACTGATCATTATTAAGGATTTTGACCAGTAAAGATCATTATACAGGCTTGAGCAGTATGACGCCAGCCTGAT
>JACSZP010034483.1:0-32877 GCA_016161895.1 Pinna nobilis
GTCTCATCCGAAAGACAGGGACGGCCAACCGGGGAGTGGCGTTGCGCGGATTCGAATCCCGGACTCTTCGATTCGAAGTCGAACACGCTAACCACTTTATTAGCTATGTGTCTGCTTCTCGTCACACACTATTTCGTTTTGAACATTCAAGAATGTAATAAAACATTTACTTCACAGATAATTCGGTCAACATGATGATATATGGAGTTATAAAACAATATATCAACCTCGGCATACGGCATCGGTCGATATAGATTTTATCACTCGATAAATCATTATATATACCTCATCTCTGTGCAATAATTGTGCAAAGTCCTTCATTAGAATACAGTGGGAAATGCCGCGCATGATTATCATGTGATAGTATTCATATGAATATCATGCGAAACACATATGTATTTGAAATCCCATGCATATCATGTTGGTAAAGACATGATAATATTACGATTTTCATAGGAAAATGTGTGCATGAATATAATGCGTTATGGTATATTCGCATGGAAATCGTATTTTTTCGCATGCATGAGATATCTTTATTCGCATGAAAACCATATGATTTTTGCATGAAAATCATGTGAAAATTTTCACACAAAAATTATGTTATTCTTTTCAGCCAATTGTCATTCGTAATTTATTTATGATATTTATATGATTTTTGCAAGAAAAGCATATGTGGTAATTTCCCCGTGTATTCCGTAACGTCTTTGTTAAAGTGAACGATTCTAGATTGAGATGTTCACCAACAACTGAAAATAATTTAGATAATGAAACCTAATTATGAATGTACAACGCTTTGCTGGGTTATGCCTTTAAGATGTTGATCCTATTATGATATGTTATCGCTTGATTGCTAAGATGCCCAACGAGATGCTACACAATGCCAAGTTTCCTGAAAGTTAATGCTTGTATCATTCTATTGCATTTATATTTGCGTGTTTGATTTCACAACAATAGTTTTCCCGATTTCCACTTATTTCAACTCTCCTTAGTTAGTAAATCGTGTTCAATTAATTCAATTAATAAAATTAAATGCTCAACAATCAAACTTGATATGCTGAAACCGACAGAAATGAATTTTTCTTTAAAAATAAACAGGGTTTTGAAAAAAAATTGGTTAAAATAGTAAAAAAAAGTACATTCATTTTAAATTAAGTGAAATTTCGATATATCAGAAACAGCTGTCACCCTGATTCTAAAACTACATTATAAGCTCACAATTAGTCAAATTATGTATACTGTTAAATGTCCCAAAATGTTGTGCATCGACCTAAATTAGGAGCCTTTAAAGTCCTCCTGTGACGTTTCCAAATGAATGAAGAATCTTTATCATATATTTCTTGCGGGAATTATTGGATTGATCGGCTTTCGTAACCTTTGCTCTACATTCTGGAGTGGGACGTTAACAAGATTTGTTGGTTGTATTGCTGTTTAAGGTCCCACTCAAGAATATTTCACTTATATGGAGACGTCACCTTGTGCCGAAGAAGGGTGACAAATTTTGCCTATGCTCGACACTTATGGCCGTAGATCAGGGAGTGTTCTTTAACGTGCTAACACCTAATACGACACGAGACCGCAGTTTATACTGTCTCATCCAAAAGACAGGGACGGCCAACCGTACCGTCCTCGGGCTCGAACTCTGGACCCTTCGACTCGAAGTCGAACACACTTAACCACTAGGCCACGGCTTTGACAAGAATACAACAACAATGCCGTTTATTTAAAAAAACAACACAAAAATGATCTTGGTATTTATAGATTTATTTGTGTGCGCATAGCCACATTGAATCGTAAATAACAAACAAGGTGATTGTCAACATGAACACGCTGAATAAATAAAGATAAGAATAGCAACAAATGGTATCGCTGGAAATGAACTGAAAGATTCTTCTAAAAAAGAAAATGCAAATTACAGTATATCCTGCTTTAGCGAGCAGCTTATATAAAGACCACTTGGTCCGATAGAACATTTTGTTATCCCTGAAAGTACCATTTTTATACATATCAATCTGTATATAAAGATCACCTCCCTATAAAGCCAATTTTTTTTAATCCCTAAGGAGGTTGATTTAAACAAATTTCAATGTAGTTTTATATGAAATCAAGAAGCAAGCCAGCTTGTTGCTATTTTTCTACCTAAATTAGATTTACCAATAAGTGTCTTGAGATGCATAACAAGAGCATCACATTTTCAGTCATTTCTAAAGCAAATTGGGATTTTTGCATGATAATGACAAATCAAAGGTCGGTTGTCGAATGAAAAATCTATAAGAAATAAAGGAATACATGAAGAAACATCCAGGTCAAATTAAAATTTTTAAGTAGGCGATGTTTTTTCCTTATAATCTTTTCAAAATTGAAGAAAAACAGTTGAATTGAGAGTAAATATGGTGGATCAAGGATATTGGGGGGGGGGGGTGTGAATGATGGTCTTTTAGGCTGCATTTCGAAAACGATGTGTTGATTGGTTAGCATTTACAAATAAACATTGTATTTATTTCTAACTCGTTTTAATTTGTTTTGCGTCGTATGAAAAAAGGTGTATTGCGTCAGACTACAAAATATGCAAAACAAATAACATTACCAGGCGCCAGTAATTAAACAGCGTCGCATTTTAGCTCCAGATAGAAAAATATCAGACTCGGTGAGATAAACGCCTCGGTTTGGACGTCAATTCACCCAATCCTCGACTGATATTTTTCGAGGTCTACGACAAGCGCTAGGTGCAGTTACTTATGCTCATATGTAATCATGTCAACATCATCTTCATCGTATGACGTCATTATAAAAGCTTCAACAATCAATATGAACAACTGAAAATTTGATAGTGATACAGAAATTTGAACAATATGTTATTAACTGGATCCAAGCTCTAAATCAATACTTTTTAAAATGACTAAACATTTGAATAATTTACAAAATTGGAAATCTCATAATACTGTAACAACAGTAAAAATTTACAATCTTCAATGGTCAATTTAATCTATTTCTAAAGATTCAACCGGCATGCGCTATTAACAATTCATTATGTAAATTTGGCTATTTACAAATGAGATGCCCATGAATGATTGATAAGTCTCTCTCTCTCCTCTGTCTCTCTCTAAGGAAGTTAATAACGCATAAATAAAAAGATCTTTACTCAAAGTTTGCTGGGAGACAAATATTGAAATATAGTATGAGCGCTTTACCAACGGTTCGTTTGCAAATAATCAATGACACATGTACTAATTCATTCGCCACATGATACCCCATTACATATATATGGGACTATTATCTCTACTGATGATGGAAGGTAACGTTACGTTATCTTCTGAAATGACGTTAGCACGGGACAGCGTCATTTTTATCACCTATAGAAACAAGTCCATCATAAATATTATCGGGTCTTTCGTGGTATATGCGTTAATTCCATTGATCTATCTTCCACAGGGGATAGGCAAATTAACCAGTAGAACAACAGGCAAACAAGACATGTCGTTAGTGCATCTATACAACCTTCATATTGGCATATCAGAAAAAGGAATAATTTGATTACGTTATGTTGTAGTTTACGCTGCGCAGATTACATCATATTCGACGTGTAAAATATTATTGTCAAAATAACTGCTTTTTTCACCTTAGAAGCTATATTGTATCCTTGTCATAGAATCTACGACAAAATCGTCAATCTAAAAATTAAGTAATGTATTTACGGTATTACTATGTATTATTAAACAAACTTTGAATACATATTACATTTATGAGAAACAGAATAACTATTGTAATATTCATATCATTATTATATACTATAGGTTTTAGATGCTGCAATAAAATAGCATTCAGTTTTTTAGGGCTGGAAGAGACACCTTGATTGTATCACAACCGGGTAAACCTTTCTTTTCAGTCTGTTAAGACAGAATTGAATTGGATATGCAAACAGGAAATTAGAAGCTTCGATTTCAAAACGCAAAAGAAACGTATGACGTAAGTTAACTTTTAGAGGTCAGAAATTTTACATTTTTATGAAAGACTTTTTTCCCATTCATTTATGAGTTGTAAAATGCATTACTCAACCTCTTAATTTCGGTATATCTCACAAGTCAGGGATACCGTGACAATCGTTATTAGGAAGAGACGGTAAAAATTGAGGCCACAACTCACACAGTTGCAAGCACTAGTCAAAGGTAAAAAAAATGTGACAACTTCCACAAGGAATTTGTGACATTTCTATAGATGTGAATTTTTTCGTTAACCAACAAGAGAAACATACAAAAATCACGAAACCACAGTATCAACCGATAGAAGAATCGGATGGCAGTTAATATTCGTTCTTGCCATGGTAGTTAACAGGCAACTTTGTTACATATCTAAAATTGAACATGGTAATGGGGGACCATCTCATGGTAAGAAAATGTTTTATCTTTATTTTCTTAACTTCAAATATACACACGTTATTCCAGCTCTCGCAAGGGGATGGTATATGACTATTACGAATTTTTCAGTTTAAACATATCACTCAACAGTTCTTGACTAGTTTTTTTTCATCATATCTGCTATGATTTACCGAAACCTTGCGAACAACACTGAATAATTCATAAGGTGAATATGGATGATTAACATAACTGTACAGATAACTACCATCCTATAAATGATATAACAATAACTGGAATAATTGTTATGCTTTATATCCACCAATCGCCACAATCCTTGCATTCACATAATTTAGTAATTGTAAGTACGGGATCGGGATACCCCTCACAAGCGAGATTCTAGACAGTCAACATCAGCATCAAGGTGTTCAAATACGCAATTATCCCCCGTAGCCTCGTCCTGAAATGCAAATGATGTTATGTGAAAGATCGAGTGACAAGCACGTAACTAAAAGGGAAGATAGAAATGAACACTCGTTATGGAATCGAGTATAATCTACGTATAACTTGCAATATCTACTCATTCAATAACTTGGCTACAACCGCGTCGCTTCCGGGTCCTTAGCAATAATGCGACAGGAAAATGACATCAGAATTTAGCGGGAAAATGAATAAGCTGGCATCGAAATTTTGTTCAAAGGATGAACTGTGACACCAAGTTAAATAAATTGTGTTCATATTTTTGTTTATTGTTTCATGTATGGTAAAACATTTAAAAGAAGAGTGATGATAAATGCTTCCTCTGTAATATATCGTCACTCGTTGGTAGTAGATTTTTTGAAGGTAAATAAATGTAGAATTCACAAAATGCATAAGAATCTATTATAATAATTCGGTTTTGAAATATCTTCATAAAAACCATAAAGAATGAATCATATAAAATGAGGTGTAAGGACCCCTTTAGGCGCGACCCGGCTGCAAGATGATAAACTAAGAGGTACGTAGTACTACTTATCAAGCAAGCATTAAAGCGACCTCTACAGCCAAAATACAAGTCATACTACTGAAACTGAGAATAGGGTTTATAAAAATATAAATTAAAATAACACAAGATAGAAATAAGGATGGATTACTAAAAACATGGATGAATACAGCAGCAAGTTAAAATTGAGTAGATGCATTTTGAAAATGAAAGTTGTATTACGGAAGAACAACGATCAACCTCATAATATTGTTGCAACTGGTACTTTTCCTTTGGGGAAAATGGAATGATCCGGGTTCGAACACCAACTCAGCTACAGCGCGGCTGCTTCAAGGTTATGCTTAGGATTCACTAATGTTTCCCTTCGCAACATACCATAAATCATTCGGTGCTTCTTTCGACAATCTAAGCTTCAAACTTGTCTCTTCATTTGTTTTTTTCTTCATAAAAACAGCAAGGTGTAAAAAAAAACTATTATCGCCAAACGTCAGATCTCTTAACCCATCTTGTCTCCTCGCTTCTGTATCCGAGACCCTCTTTTTTCGCTACGTTGGGACTCTTCTTTTGTCTCCCCTTGTTGGCTCGTAGATTTTATGCTCATCCAAAATGCATCCTGCCTAGTTTCAGGAATAGTAAATTCTGTACATTCTAGTTAACATGGATTTAAGAATTCCACGGTCGAGGGATGGACACAAGACAACTGGCGATCAAATACGGGTTAACCTCCATGCAAATGGCGAATTGTACATCTATTGATGGCTAATAAAAATGAAGTTTGATTTTTATTAAAGTATTGTTGTGGTGTTAGAAACGTGACACTCCAAACAAAAATCTTTTCTCTTAGAACA
Organism: Pinna nobilis; assembly: GCA_016161895.1. Lineage (NCBI taxonomy): Eukaryota > Metazoa > Mollusca > Bivalvia > Pterioida > Pinnidae > Pinna > Pinna nobilis. The sequence goes on from JACSZP010034483.1 coordinate 6,180, forward strand.
TTTATATAACCCAGTGCCGATGAAGGGTCTCCCATTTTGGTACCTAGGGCCAATTAGATAGTTCTTACATGTTCTCCTACTGTGATACGGGACTTCAGTTTAAATCAATACTGTCTCATCCGGTCAAGGTAAAAAAGCCATCTATCGCCACAGAATGCAGAATAACAACCTCACGAACTCGGGGTACTTGACGGTATCTACGTCTATTGTTGTAGCACACTAGGTGTTGCTTTATTTTTTGAATGATTGGTTATTTTTTGTTTTACATCCCATACAAGAATTTTTCACCGACGAAGGGCTATAAATTTGGCCTTTGCCAGGCACTTACGGCTATTGGGCAGTAAAGTTCTTTAATGTGACAACGGACCTCGATTTGGACAATTCCATCAGAAGGACAGGTATAAAAAAAACAAATGTCAAATCCGCAGGGCGGATTTCAGCCTTCGACCTAACAATCGGAAGGCAACCACAGTGCAGTTGTTTCTGAATTGGAGGGGAAGACAGATCACTTACACAAGGGAGAAAAACTTTAAAATAGAACAGCAAATACGTTTTGCTCCCTTACAATAGTGAGTCTAATACCATCAAACCTGTTTTATGGAGGATAGTCGTATATTTCTAACGCCACCTGAAACTTCAAGAATCGTCTTGGGCTTTGGAGATTTTTCCACCTGTGTTATTCACTTTGGTTGATCCAGACCTCTAGTGAACGCTCTGGACATTTAAAATATAGCCACAACATCGCCGGTAAGCAAAGATATATCAATCTATCAATTTTGTATTGGATGCCTAAGCATAACGGAAGCCATTAGTCCACAGAGGCATAATATACTCGTCAACTATGACTTTCTTAAATCAATTGAATAATTCAAAAGTATCAGTTATGCGCACTAGGAATGAGAAAAGTTTGCTGGAACAAAGATCTGTCGATGTGTTGAATTGTAAATCTCCTTGATGACCTTGTTTGCAATAACAAAGTTTCACTTCATTAAATATTGAAATAAGTATTCTGTAGATGTTGCTAATTCATCCACTGCGAAGAGGAAGTGAGCCTAATGTGATCCAGTTGAACTTATACGTATTCGGGCTCTTGACGGGAGTGACTTATCGAAAAGAGGAAGTTTACTCCCCCAGAACACCTGATCCCACCTCTAGAAATTCAGGGATCCGTTTTTGTCCGTTATTCACCGAGTTTGTATCATGGATAAATCGTGAAAAGTTATGTTACTTTACATTAAAATTTGTAGTGCTGTTGTTTTAGTCAATTTTATAGAAGTTGATATCATTTCTATTCCATATAAACCATGGTTTTTATAATAATATTTTGTAGAGTCTCAAAGGTAGCTAGTACATACTGGTATGAAAAAAAATCATATTCAAGTCACAAATTAGCGATGTAGAGCTGTAACTTCCTTTCCCTGCTGATGGACAAACGCCAACATAACGTTTGAGTGTTTAAATGTCGCATAACAGAACTTTCATAATTTCACTGTTCCATTATTTTTCCGTTTGATTTATCGTAATCACATGTTAACAAATTTATATCTGGCTTAGTGGAGAAACATTTGTTTTACAGCGATATAACTAACTTGCCAACAAGTCCTTGGCTTTAAGCCATCTGAGGGGCCGAAATGCTCATTTGATTTGATTGTACTCATAATACTCCCAAAGCAGTATGTCTTTTTATAAATGGTGTGTTGTTTATTAAAGTCTCCTCAAGGATCTTTCACTCATTTGAGGGTATTACAAAGTGCAAAAGAAAGGTATAAAATGCATCCTCTATTCTTAGCATTTCGGATCATTTTAAAGCAGTGAGGAATCGTGCATATACCATGGCCACTATGGCTTGGAACCTCGGTTTTTACTGTCTTTTCTGAAAGACATGAAACTTTGGCGTGTAATCTTACATACATAAGATTGGATACTTGGTTGGATCTGTGGTAGGAATATAAGTGGGTTGCTGCTGACAAGAACGCTACTAAACCAAGGGTTCCAAATGATTAGATTGAAGTCATCACACCGAAATTTTGATGGTCGATAACACGACCTGACTGACCGTTACGGAATGTCTGTCTTAAAGATGATGATGGATATGTTCCTTGTCGTATACCTAGTCCCGTTTTCGTTTACGACTATTTTCAGATCAGAAATATTGGTGACACCAAGGGTATCGTACATGAGGCATGAGTTGCACCTTCTGGAGAACCTGACCTCACATCCGTTTTTTCGATGGGGTTCATGCATCGTTCTCTATTCTTTGTTTTATGTCATGTTATATATGTGTGGAATACTGTTGGTCGATTTATGAATTCTGAATGCCTCCTTGCTATCTTCATCAACAATCGATTGCTAGAAACATTACAGTGTGCAGGTACGATGGGAAGGTGTGCAGACGTGCGGAAAAGTCGGACTTTGGAGGGACAAACGGGGAGAAAATGCTGATACAAGGCACATATTATCTAAATTTAAATGATGAAACTAATTGAAAACTTTGATATTTTTCACTGCACGAAATAAAAAGAAAAAGGAAGACTTTCTTAATTTTTACTTGGAGTATAGGTTAACTTGGATCCAAGTAAGAAATATTTAATGTATTTGTACTGGTTAGAAGTTCCCAGAATACAAATTCTGCTAAAATATTTATCAATAAACAAGATAATAAAACACTTTGGTTAACCAAACGCCTATTAAACGATACAACGATGATGATGGTAGCATAAAGAAAATATGCAACTTGTGACATAGATGAAGTTTTTGATAATTCATAATATCATTCAAAAAATTGTAAAATAGGTTCATGCACATATAACAAGAAATTGTAAATACTAGTATTATAGTACAAGTTAAAATGCATTTCACATTATAATGAAATATGAATGTATATAAATATAACACAGAAAATTGCACAATCCCTTCGCTAACATTACCTGTATCCTAAAATATCTCATTTGACTATCAATCTGTTTGATATGTGCTTAGAATAAACGATTGAAATAGGTCATACAAATTTGATTTTGAGAAAGAATTTTTTTCATTTTTAAGTCATTGTTTCTTTTTTGCTAGGTAGTTATATTGTCAGTTTACTCACGTAAGACAAAGTCGATAGGTCATTTTAATTGCTATCACTTACACACATGACAAAAGTTGATTGTTGATTTTACCCAATTTCTAACTAATGCTGGTGAAAGTAGTAATGTCATTTTTTACCCACTATCACTTTAACGTCAGACAAAGTCGTTTCATCATATTAGTCACAGTCATGTGCACACTTTATTAAAGTTGATTGGTCATTTTACCTACTATCTGCTAGATAAAGTTTTAAGGTCATTTCAATCACTTACAAACTATATAAAAATTGATTGGTCATTCTTTTAAATGCTAGACAGTGTCGTATAAACAGTCATTTTGATCAGTCTTTTAAATGCTTAACATTAAAATTACCTTCACTTTTACATTTAACAAGAGCTGATCGATCATTTTAGCCAGTCACTTTAACGCTTTTCAAATGTGTGTGGTCATTTTGATTAATGTTACTTTAAAAATAAGTCAAAAATTCAAAATTGAGGAGATTATTTGAAAATGTAAAATCCCACATTTTTTCAAATTTACGATAAAAATGAATGTTAGCCTATACAGCCATGGTTTTAGCCAAAGATCGATTAGAGATATATATCTCTGGACAGATATGCGCAGCTAAATGCAAAATAATAACAATAAAAAAATAATGGTAACTGTAAAATTGCAAAATTCTGTGCACTTCATACCATGCCATTACCAAAATAAATAAATGGCTAACATCATCACTACAGAACATGCAGATATATAGCTTAGCTAAGCTATTCCAGTTCTAGCACCATGTTCACTGGGAAAATGTCAAAGTTTTAAGAAAAAAAACAACAAAAACAACGGGTTACAAAATTTTAGCAAAAATCAAAATATCTCAAAATGTTATCTCTATCATCAACCAGAAACCCCTAAAGACACATTTAGATTCGCCATATTCATTGATTTAGGATAGAGTCCATATTTTTTACACTTATTAATGGGATAAAATTAAACTTTTAAAGTAAAGAAGTATTTTCTATGAATATCTCAAGTTTCTAAGCGATCACAAAATATCCCCAGACAGCATTATTCTCGTTCTGTTTTACAAAATATTTCATTGACTCAAAAGCACAAGAATGAACAATAAAATAATCATACACATGTATTTCCATTTCCTTAAAATAGTTTTATCTCCCCTGATTTGGCACATGCCATTAAAATGAACGTCACTTCCGGGGGATAGACAGGAGAAAAAAAAATATGATATGATTAATATGGCATCATGAGATGTAGATTAATTAACAAAAGAAAGGAGATAGTATTTGCATAAATTCGAAAGTGGACGATTTCGTGGATTTTAAAAGTTTTGCCTTTAACTGATCTGGCCCTTTTGTTCTTGATGGAATGATAGTACGTGAATCTTAACTCTCACATATTGAACTTATCAGCTTATATCATATACATGTAATTAGAACAGTTTTTGTTTGAGTTTTCATGAAATTGAGTTCAGAACGTGAAATTCAACTTCCTGTCGATGGAAACTCGCAACTGGATACAAAACAGAACAAAAATCGCAGAATTCAGTACTCCCTAATAATAAGGAATCTACAGCAATCCAACCGCCGACGTATGCGCAGTGTCGCCCCCTGGAGGTGATGCTTGCTTTTGATGAGCAGGGGAGATAAATATTTGGAAAAGGTCATATCAGCATTCCATTGGCACATTGTTCACTGTAACTATTACCACTACTTTAAAAAAAATCACAGTTATAAAAAAAAATTTCTCATTTTACACGTAAGGTAAAAGAAGAAGAATATGGAGAAAATTGTAAAATCATCATTGTTAAAAAATAGTCCAAGTTCGATTACAACGAATACCAAAAACAATAAAACAATGTAAACTTTTCTCTGAGCAATAAAAGTTTTATGGCACAAAGCCCCGCCCTCTGAAATTAAATTTCATCAAAGTAAAAGAAAATTGTCGTTATTGAATTCCTCTTTAACATGAACAAATATCGACCAGTTTAGTCATCTTGGCTCTCTTTAAATAACCCATGTAACAAAATACAAAAGTTAGTTGTTATCCCCTTTAGCAATCAGCCTCACCATAATCAGTAGAATTAATAGTACACCAGTAAATATTACTCCAGACACCGTAATGGACTTGTATATTCTTCTTGATGTAAGACTTGAGCTTTTATTTTGTATTTATACCAACAAATATCAACGAATATAACTTCATTCGAAGATATACTGCAGCAATCACAAATGCAGCTAGATCAAATCTACCAAGAAAATCGTCAACTTCATGGTTGTGCCAACATGAAAATTTCAAATTCCCTTCCAAAATTGATGTAATGTTTCATTTGAAGTAAATATCTGTAGGGTCATTTCGCCTTCTTTTCAAATCTCAATGTTCAAAGAACGATATCAACCTTTTAATCGGCCTTCAGATATAAAAATGACTCCTTGTAAACTATTGATAAGCGAAGCTCAAACCCGAGCTGACTAGAGGGAAGAGTGGTTTAATGCCCAATGCTATAACCTAGATGGCCCAATAAAGCACAGTAATGGATTTAATGATTTTTTTAAATATAGATACACCCATAAAAACATCATTACTTCCATAATACAGTACTGCATTGACATCATGTCAAAACTTAGAAAGGGGGTGTAATCTTTAATGATTACAAATGCAACCTTCTCACATTACCAAAATCAACCGAACTCAGATACAAACAGCAGATGAGACAATTTGTGATTCAAAACATTGACTTCTCTGGATCCGTAAGCTCTGACATCATCTTGTTATTGCAAGAAGAAAAAAAGTTTGACAATCATCAAATTTACTTGATGAATGCAGGGCAAAATCATTCTTTTGTTAATAACCTTGATGTTTAATCCTCCATGGCACCTGATCTCAGCTCTGGACTTCCAGAGATTTGTGCTCATCTACTATCTACTCGATTGGTATATAATTTCTTAGCTAATTGATAACTTCGTATCTGCCATGCTTAGGTTTTCATAAAAAAGTATTGCCTTTTCAATGGTCAGTGAACTTTGACCTAAGCTGTAAGCAAAGCAAAATTTGCCAGGCCATCCGCAGTAGCTGTCAGCCCATTGAACACTAGAACGACTTTAAATCTATTGTGTAACTTATTTACCCTTAATGAAAGCGAGCAATAGTAATTTTAACACTTAACCCATTCAACACCACAGACCATAATAGACTGGTCCAAGACAATAGAAAAGAGCATACCATTTTGAAACTTAGGGATGACAGGGTTATTCACCACTATGAGGAATCAACTGTTTTCTGAATTAAAGAAAAAATTACAAACAATGGCCCATAACCAAACCAGCAAATCATAAAACTTTCCATTTCAAAAGAAGCAGGGCGGGACTGAATTATTACACAGGTAAAAATTGGAAAATGAAACAAAAAACAAAATTAAATGACAGGACGAAAAATACAAACAACCTTGCTTTAGAGAAAAATTACCTTTTTCAATATCAATTGTAGTCTCCATTAGACAAAGCACTGAAACATTTCAAGAAATTTTAAAATTGAATGAAACTTAGCATTATTATTCTGTGACTTAAAATTTGACCAGATTCAAATTATCACAATAAAGAAAATCTTATTTATTCATACAAAATTCTCCACTTGGATTCATATAAAACTACATTGATTGAATTACCGAAATTGCTGTGTTGACTTTTTTACTAACTTTTCTGGAAGAAAAATAATGTGGTAGAAGAATTCATGTACTGTGACTATATAAAATTCAATATGCTTATGAATATATACAACCTTACAGCCAGGTCTGGTGTGCTTTTCATAAAAAAATATCTTACGATTTAGATCACTCGTAATCGTAACGGTGCAAAATTTCAATTCACCATATTTTGTGTATTTTTATGACAAAATTGACCAGTTTGGATGAAACCTCATTTTTCATGAATAATATCAATCCGATTGTGATTATATTTCTGTGGCCCCATGCAAGAAGCTGATAACCCCCATTTATGTAAAACAGAGAAAATGAGGTTTAAATACAAGTATGATAGTAATGTTTTATAACGTTATAGGGTCTATCATTGCCTGTATTTTCATAACCAATCAGATTATTGGAACCATATTTCTACAGGAGATGTAGATAGTAATGACAAGTGGTCTGATAACTATATTTCACTTTTGATGGCAATGTGGGTTATCAGGTTTATGCATGGGGCCACAGATTTATCCAACTAAAGTTAATATTTGACCAATGCCTAATACTGGTATCAAAATTTTCATGTACTTATGACTCCTTTTATTTCATAAGATTCTTTGTGAAAAAAAGTCACAGGACCATAAAGCTTTTAAGACCTACCCATGAATAAATATTATATGTACTTTTACTGCTGCTGAAATGTATTTGGCAGAGCAGGTCATATCAAGAAAATTTCTAGGCATAAGTAAAATCTGAAATGTTATGGTCCAAGGCCCCATTGCCCATTTTTCACATTTTGGCCTATTTCTTTCAAATTGGTATATCTATATTGTCAAAAATGTATTTTTTTTGCAGCATTGGAGTTCCTGAAGATAACAATTTTCAGGACGTTTTTACTATATGTTCTATATACAGTGGAGCCTCATTAATCATGAAACTTTTGTTCCCAAGCAAATGGTCTGGATAGATAAAGGTTCCAAATTACAGAAGAGTACCTAATCTAATGATAGATGCAATTTGAAAATTTTGTTCCCTCAAAATTTTATTTGGAAAATGAAGCATCTGGACTAACGAAGGTCGACTGCAAGCAATTTAAGGCAAAATATTTACCATTGAATGGAAAACGCACAAAGTGACCATAATACGGGAGTTTTGAGATTGTAACTCTTTTGCTGTCGGAGGCGTATTTAGACATTGAGCAACAAAAGAAGTGAAACTGTTTTCCAAAGAAAGCAAATTATTGGTAGAGACTACATCGTTGTCACAATCATTAAGCATTGATTTAAGCGTGTAAAGAATATAATTTGACATCAATGAGGGGCGTATACTTGGCCAGAACCATTTGACACCAATATTGCTTGAATGAGGAATTTTCTGCTTATACATGTATTACTGATAAATGGGTACAAGCAATGTTTCCTAACATGAGTGGTCCAGTCTTTCTGACTTACTCTTTAACTAAACGCACCTTCACAAAGAAGAGTTCTATGAAGGGAAAGAATCTAAAAACTCCCATATTATGTGGTCAAAAATTGATTATTTTGAAGGTATAAACATATGAAACAGAAAAAAAAGAAGAAATGTTACAAATATTATCATCATTGTTTTATAGATATTTGACAAAAACAAAAAGGAAGGCATTAAAATCTGCTGAACTGTGGATTGTATTACAGTTGAATCTCGAAAACTCGAAGTGCTCGGGGCCGCTGATAAACTTTGAGTTTTCAGAAATACGACTACTCTTCAGCTTAACGCTATTCCGCCGTCCCAAACCCTCTAATTCACTGCCTTTCCTAGACACTGTTCTCATCACTCATTATTTTGGTAATACTCTGTAATATTTCAACAATGTCGTCACCTTTCATTACTTAATTAATTACAATGTCTGCCAAAAATTTGCATTTCAAAAGATTGAGATGATATTTCACAGGTATTCTAAGCTTTGGATTGCAAAATTTATTTGAGAGATCGAAAATTTCACCGTAGACGTTCGAAAGATCGAGACTAAATATGCCTAATCTATTAAAGAAAAAAATTGGGACCGTCGCTTTACTTCGACAAATCGACGTTCGAGTTTTCAAGATTCTACTGCATATACTTACTAGTTCTACAGAAACTCAAAAAGCGTTTTGTCATTGGTAATCCAGGGGTATCATTGTAAAAAATAAGTTGAATATATTACTTCATTACCAGTGACCCTGAATTATCGGGGAAGGTAATTAAAGGAATAAAATGTATAACAGTACATAGTTATAACTGCCTTGGGTACAAGAACTTGGAAGAAACTCAAGACTGCTGTCTCAAAATATACATCATCATTAGTGAAATTTACAATTGTCCAGGCCTAGATTCCTTCAGAAAAAAACAACATGAAGTCAAAATTTCGAGTCAAGTCTGAAATTTCACTCAAATGTTTAATAAATTATCAAAAAATTGAATGAAGACTCAAGACTTAAATTGAAATTTTGACTTGAATTTTTTTTAATGAAATTCACACCAAAACTAAGATGAGATTTCTTTTATTATCAAAATTTACTAAAATTAGATTTATAAGACTTTGAGATTCTTGTAATAGCAGAAATGATTGAAAATGTATCCAGAACACGTTGAGTCATGAGGTAGTTAATAATCATGAGAATATAGGTAAAACTATTTCTAAATATTAGAAACTTTGCATTTTATTCTGGTGCTTTACTGCACATTTGATGGAGTATAAATGAAAATTGATTTATCTACAGAACAAAGAGAAAAAGTATTGCCAGTATTTCTTAATCATAATTTTCAGAAAATAAGTTTTATATAAGAATGCTAGAACATGGAGCATGCAGACAGCTACTAAATTCAGTATATGTATATATAAAGAAATGAAGAAACACAAGTTAAAAAAAAACATTCATAAATGGCATAATAAAAAAGTAGGAAATTAGCACGTAAGTGCAGGACCTTTTCATAGATACAACATGTCATTTTTACAAAATGATGAAAGATATAGCAAAAGTGAAGGGGTCCGATTAAAAGTGTAACAAAAATGAAAGGGTCTCATTAAAATTATTAAGTTTGATATGTTTCTCATAAATTTCTGGCTAGTTTTATATTAGATAAAAAATCCTGATACCTATAATGGCTAATTAATTACATGTAGGTCTTGCCATTTCTTGTTTAAAGGAAAACAAATCTTGTTTTAATATATAATTTGATTTCAGATATAAAGAGAAAAAAAATGACATGATATGAACTCTTTGCTATTTTTTCTTGGCTGTTGATGTAAAAACAAAAAAGGGGAAAAAAAATTCTTGATTTGCAATTGTCTAACATATAGCTAAAGATATTTGTATCACAACTCAACAAAATCTCTTTTTAGCACTCCGTATCTTTAAGTTTAAGGGAACTCGTAGCTTGCTGTAGCACAATAGTCTTTGAGTCCCTTCTGAACACGATGTCGGAATAGTCGGCATGCGTAGTGACGGATTTCAAACTACTACTACTACTGCTAGTATGAAGACAAGGGGCAGATAACTTATTCCTTTTCAGGTACACTGTGTTAGCGGCATTTCTGGGTTTCCACACTGGAGAGTTCGCACCTTCACCAATATCAATAGAAGTTGATGAAAAAGTCAGAGGGTTAGCACTAGCATGCATCAGTTTCGCTGACGTACTGTTTCGACTACTTATACTAAGGTTTGAATTCGAGGAACACGTACTTTTCCTCTCCGGAGATAAATGGGGTTCAGAACATGCAATATGACTAATGGGATCATTTTCTGGGTTTTCTAAACTTACATCATTCAAATCTCCAACAGTTCTACTTCTCGTTCTAAAAGATGAATCCGTGTCCGAAAGAATGGTAACACTCTCATCGAAATCCATCGAAAGCCGATCACTTTCTCCATCACCTTGGCTAGACTTATTACCTCCCCTCATTTTACTTAGAGTTCTCACATTGCTGGAGAGGTTTCCCAGTCTCTTGCCTCCGTAAGGTACATAAGTCTTCTTACTCGATTGTTTAGAATTCGGAAGAGCCATTTTTCGAACACTTTCTCGGATTGTTTGTCTAATGATTTTCATAAAGTCTGACTTTGCGTTTGAGGAACTGCAATGTAGAGATAGAATAATTAGAAACACCAATAAAGATTTCAATAAAGGTAACTTTGATAAGTTTTCTGAATAACTAACTATAGACATAGCATTGATTGAAGTTGTTGAATTTAGTGATGTCACAATGCATTTAAAATAGGATGTGCTTGTGAAGTAACACTGAAGCTTCCAAAAAAAAAAAAAAGAAAAGATAAGTCATCATGTATTTTACCATTCCCAAGACATGGCCAAGAATAAATATTTACAAAAGTAGGTCAACATGAAAGTGAAATCAGGATATCACAAGTTGAAGTACAATACAAAAGAAATATGAAACAGGGACTCATGGGTGGATCTGGAGGGGGGCCGGGGTCCTGACCCCCCCCCCCCCCCTGGGCAAAATATATACCAATAATGGTCAATTATGCTTAAATTCTCACTTTAACAGGGTTGTTTTTTTCACTTTTTACAAGTTGAAGCCCCCCCGGTAAATATCGACCCCTCACTGGAAAAAAATTCTGGATCCACCCATGGGACTAATGACATCATCCTACAGGCCATAATTAGACACATAGAATTAACAAAGTATCCAATTTTTCCTTCACAAAAGAATTGATAACAGCAAGATTAACAACAAGAAAAAGTTTTGTTTATTTAGCTATTTAAACTTCGCAACCATGAATTCTTTAATCTTATGAAAATGTCACGCAATTTAGCTGATGGGCTTTAAATTCTAATTTAATTTTTGTTCAGTCTTTACAATTGACTTGTGGGGTGTATTTATCATGCCATCCGGTTGTGAAATGCGACCTAAGCTTTTACTGTTTCAATCAAATAGATGGTATAAACCAATCATGTCACAACCAGGATTTGAACCTTACACCTTTAGGCCCTGAGTTACACAATCTTTCAACTCTCATGTGAAACAAGATGTTTTTGTACAATACTGATGCCCCATATGACAGCAAACTAAGAACATACATATCCCTTATAGTTCAAAAAGTATGGTCCAGGTCAAAGTTTTTCAAAAGTAGGTCAAACTCCAAGGTTAAGGTCACAAAATCAAAAACATTTTGGTTCCATTTGAAAGGTCTTGTCACCAGGAATAAACATTTGATATATGAAAGCCCTATCAGTTATCATTCAAAAGTTATGACCAATGTTAAAGTTGTTGTGGATAAATAGACAGACAAAGGGACAGGACAAAAGCTATATGCCCTTAAATTCCCGATTATAGGGGCAACAAAAGCAGGTCACCTGTATCTCCATTAGAGAAATCTTAATTTCCTAGTTCTACTTACCTATTACAAAACTGATACATTCTCTCACTGCGGCCATCTTTCTCTGACTGGCAGTGGATCAGATCCCACCAGTAGTGTCCTTGTATATCTGACAGTTTCCCGTTTTTCACCTGTACTTCCTGCACTGGAATAAGTGTCCGGAACTTTTCCTGACATTCAAACAGTTCCGTCTGACCTTTAATAGCTTTGTCCTGAGAACAAAAATTAAGATTATGATTCGTAAGGCTCAACAATAGCTTTGCATAAAGAAAGTAATAGCTCAATATACATTAAGATATTGCTGCGGCCTTTGTAGGAAGATCCTTAATTTCCTACAAGTAATAATCTAATGAGGTTCTTATTGTCCTGTCATCAAATTTTTTAAAATTTTCAAAAGTAAATAGAAAGTACAATAACAAAGTAGAAAGTACAAACAAAGTCAAACATAAAATTTTCCAAACTTGAGAGTAGTCATGACTTCTGATATTCATGTGACAACAATTTACTAATAGGTAGTTTTCCTCTGTACATAAAATGCTCGTATATTGAATACAATCAATTTTTTTCAGCAGACTAAAGGGGATGATCATTATATGGTGATAAGAAAATAAAGTATATTAGAATCAGATTCTATGTCAGCAATCAAAGGATAAATAAATAAAAAGTTTACCTTTGGTTTTGCCTTTTTCTTAACCCTTTCCCTGCACAGAAAGACGACACCCGTTTTGAAAACAAAGACAATATTTTCTAGGTCCAGTCCTTTTTTAACTTTCCCCAGCGTATCACAGATATTGCACCACTCCACTGTCCCGTACATTTGTAACTCCCCAACACTCAAATCGACAGGCTGTAAGAACAAAAATGAAATGGACATAGACGATCACCTCAATAAATTTTCATCACATGGACATTAAGTCTTCTTAAAATGTTAATTCATGTGCATAATAAGGGTCAATGATTGCATCAAAAACTTTACTTGGACTTCACATACATATATACGGGTCATCCTTGCCATAGGCCTCAAACTGAATCAATGACAATAAATGATTCAAGAGGTTTGTCCAGATTAGGAATCTATGACACACAGGGAAAATGTTCTAAAGACAAGGCTATCTCTGTAGTCATTTCGCCTGTTTCACCTTTTTGTGTAGGTAGGTCTCCCTGAACATTTTGGAAAGTTCATCAAATACGGGGCCGTACTCCTCAAATATTTTCTGCATCTCGTTGATATGCTCTGCCACCGCTGCCATCCCCTTGTGTGCCTCTGGTAAAATGGAAGACAAATAATATGTTAGATGCACGCTCCAAACTGAATGCAAATTCGACATACGTAAACAGAAAACAACCAAAAATGTCACATTGTATGGACACAATTGCTGGCCTCAAGTACAATATAATGAATCTGTCATCACTGCTTTGCGTCGTTACCTTTTTGATAAGTTATTGGTTAACTGCTAATCACATGACATGAACAATTTACAGTGTCAGAAACAGTGACTGACATTACTGTGGAATATAGCTATGTTTCCAATCTGCCACAATACTAATAATTTTTCTTTATTGAAATTTCAAAGGCTTCAATGGTTCTGATTAACGCTTCAACCTCAAGTATCAAAATGGTATGCTCTTTTCTTTTGTCTTAAGCCAGTACAGTACAGTCTGTGGTGTTGAAAGGGTTAATCTAAAGCCACTTTACATATACTTCGTAAGTTTTCTTTTTAAAAGAAAAGAATGGAGTTTGTAAATCCCCCCCCCCCAATTTGTTATGATAAATAACTTGAGTCCAAATTTGAAGGGAATATGATTGATAATCTTTCCTTGCCTTCCTATGGACTCAGGAAGACAATATTCCCTTGATGAAATATTTATATAATAACGTTCATCCAAAGAGGGCACCACTTATATTGTTGCCAAGGTAACATACCTGAGAGATGATAGTGTTCATCCGTATCCTCATCAGTTAGATTACAGAACTGTTGCAGGAGTAGAGGATATTTCAGTATTCTCTGTATGGGCTTTATGAGGTAAGATTCCAGCGTCGCCGAGTGTTGCTGATTCGGGTTTCGAGAATTTAGAAATGCTTTCAGAGCGTCATTGGCAACTGTAATAGAGATTCAGGCAAATTTTCATTATGATAATAAACTCATAAATTTTAAAATAGTAAACGATTTTCTTCTCATATTTTTTTCTATTTTTTGCTTGTATAAAAATTGAGTACTTCAATTTTGAAACAATCAATTTCAGCAGGGGAAGCTTACTCCTCCATGGCACCTGATCCCACCTCTGATTTTTCAGCTCTTGTCCAATATTCACCAAATTTATATATTGCCTCCAGATTCTTTTTTTCAAATTGTGCCTGGGTATCTGATTTTCATATTTCTTTTAAGTAACTTAATCACTTTATTTTCGGCACTTTAGGCCACTTTTGAGTTATTGTGTTTCCATGTTTATTCATCTGTTCATGGTTACCATCCTAAGTTTTGTTTAGCACAATGGTTAAATGCATTTAACACTTTATTTACTTGTATTTAGTCCTTCACCGGCATATGGTGACGTCTCCATATGAGTGAAATATTCTTGAGTGGAACGTTAAACAACAATACCATACCATACCATTTACTTGTATTTAAGTGTAAATTGAGGAAAAACAGTTGAGCTGAGTATGGAGTTTGAGCCTGACTTTTTTCTGTTGATTTCTGACCCCGAAGTTGTTAAACAACAGGGAGTGTAAAAAATAAAGCAAAATATCGTAGAAACAATGCATGAATGGAGGACAAACTTATACTTTACCTGGATTGAGGATTTTCTGCGATCTGGAGTGACTAGCACAAAATGAACTGTAAACTTTGAAATGATTGGCATAATATAAAAATGAACCTCCCAGTGAGAAAAGCACACGCTGGAAATAGATAAAATGCCAGTCATTAGAACACCTTTTACAATATAGAATTGTAGCATAACAACACATGGATACATGTTTATATCATATGATGGTCAGATCGAAAACTGTATTCCAACATTATGCTATACATCTTAACATATATGTAGTTTAAAGTTCATTTTTCTTCAAGCTAAGTTCCTTCTGAATCTCTATAAAAAATATCTCGCCTACACTCCCAATAGTTCAAATATTGTTACATTTAGAAGTACAAGTTCAAACCTCTTCAATTATTTTTGAAAAAATTCTGAAAATTAGAGTATAGATGATTGGTGGTGACTTTTTGTAGTAAAATTTGATAGGCAATATCAAAACTCATAAAGACTCATAGTTAGACTGGAATATAAGCCTTCATGGTTAGCTAACAATAGCAAGGTGTCCAGCAAGGGGAAATTATAAACTCCCACTCAATTGGCTTGTCTTCATTAGTTGATATGATGTTTTGATAAAAGTTGGGTGCAACGATAGGACTGAAGGATGGACAGACCAACAGAAAAGGGAAATCTATTAGACATCCTACTTCTGTTGCATCAAGGATATAATTACACACACACTTGTATATAAAATTGCTTTTTAAAGTTTTGAATATTGAGCATCTCATGTGATTAAAGATGATTACATAAGCAGATATTTTGTTGAAAATGTGCAAAAATCTTGATTAACATGCAAAATTTATTAAACAGAATAACAATAGTATTCAGTGCAAATGTGTGACTGGGGATCTTGTATGACTTCAGTACAGAGATACACAGATCCATAGTAAACATACATGAAGAAAATAAAAGATGGCAAAGGACAGAGTCAAATTTTAAAGATGTTTTTGACCGGATGATAATGGTCTGCGAGGCCTTGTCAGTAGAGCCCTCATGTGCAGGGTTCAAATTCAGGCTAAGACAAACATATGTCGTAGGTACATGTAAACACAGTTATATTTGGCAAATTAGCTTAACCCATTCATCCCCACAGACTGAAATAGACTAGTCCAATAAAATACAAAAGACCATTCCATTCCAATACTTGGGGTTGAATGACTTAACAAAGCACTTGGCATATGAAGAGAAGTTGCAAGCTGTCTGGATGGAACCCTGAATGCCAAAGTTCTGTATCTCAGTGCATCATAAGACACTGCACTGCTCAGGGGCCTCACTGTAGCACAGAGCTTGGGTCAAAATTGAAAGCTATGGCCTTCACCGGGGCCTCCCTGGCAGAGTGGCTAGCATGTTCAACTATGAATCGGAAGATCTGGGTTCGAGACGCGTCAGCACCACTCCATGTTGGTCGTCCCTGTCCTTCAGATGAACCGAGGCCCCATGTCACAGTAGGTGTTGGCACATTAAAGAACCCTCCCTGCTCTATGCCCAGCAGTGCCGAGCATAGGCAAAATTTGTAGCCCTTCACCGGCACATGGTGACGTCTCCATATGAGTGAAATATTCTTGAGTGGGACGTTAAACAACAATATCATACCATCTGGCCCTCACCATTGGCATTTTCATTCAAGTGAAAGATTCTCCGTCCAGATGTTTAACAGCAGTTTAATATTTTTCGATAAAAAAAAACACCAAAAAATGATGACATAAAATGCGTTGATGCAGAGTGAAGTGATACTCTCGACCGAGTAGAGATATGGTACAAATGTATAGTGCAGTATTTAGTAGTTGCCTGCCTGACTTGAGTACAACAATGTGTTATTAAAGAGCAACAAGCATAGAAATGTTAATTTCATATTTTTACAGAAATACTCATTCACTGAATAAAACAACACACAAACAAAAAATAAATAAATAAAAAAAAAAAAACATAAAAGAAAAATCAACAACAAAGAGTGGCTATCTATCTTCAGTTTTCATAATATCAAATATAATATTTTTTCTATATATTGCATACATGTAATTATATCAATCGCTGATCAAAAGATCTATTGCTCGATTTCACTAACATTTTTTAAAACTAATATGATACCATGATGACTGATGCATGTTCCTGCTGAAGGTTTTATAAAGTACCAAATAAAAGTTTTCAGAAGATAGAAAAAAAAACCTCGAAAAGTTACAATGATGTAAACAAAATAAAGTAGTTCATGTTTCTTTGTCTCCTTGAAGTGACGATTCTGATTTCATTTTTCTATTTGCTTATTTCAATTCACCAGATAAATCACTTATTAGTATTTACATATATATCAGTATCTGATTAAAATTCTGATTCAGAAAAGCGATATTGATTGATGTGCTTGAACCCATCCTGTGAACGTGATAAAAATTGGAGTAAAGTTATTGCATATATATGTACACATAATCACAATACACAAACTATATTTGTGGCTGTTTACATGCCCGAGAATGCCATAATTTCTTGATTTTTAGTAGGTTATAAAAAACTGTGTCCAGTGTCCAACAGGTGTCCACAATGATGGCACACCAAGAGGCATCAACTGTGCCTCATGGTCAACGGAAATTCTCAGTCATGTAAACCCCCACACTATAGCAGGCTTTCTCTGAGTACAACATAGACAAGCAAATCAACGACACATCAATGTAAATAAAAACATACCCTAATTTCTGTATCCTTGTGAAGCACACATCAATAATACATTAATTCAGTGTTCAAAACAAAGACAAATTATTTGGTTTAAAAAAAAATTAGTGGGATTTTCATCTAAACCTATGAATATTCATGATGTTTTCTAAAAAAAAAAATCAAAAGTAATTTTTATCTAAAATAGAAATTTCACTTAAATTTGTGAGGACATCCAACATTTCATATCTACACTATGTGACACTTGTAAATTGTTGAAATGAAAATTCTTAATGTCAAACATCACATTTCAAAACTCTCATAATTTCCAAAAATAGGGAAAAAGTGGGTTTCATTTTTTATCACTACTGTGCTAAATTTGGGCAAAATACATGCTTCAAATTATTCTGTGTGTTAATGGATAATTAGAGTGATGATGATGAGGTCACACACACACAGGTGTAAATTTCACAAGACGTTAATATCTGAAAATGAGACATCAATTTTTTTTACTTACTCGGAATGACTTGCAGTCGTCTGTGTGATAAAAATCACCCTCTAGATGCATGGCCTCCTCCAAACTCTGCAGAAACTGACGTTGAAATTGAACGATTTCCTGTATATTTCCAAACAGCTGATCTATTTCATCACTTGTCAGAAAAGTTTCTTGCTTCAGCGGTTCCAGGTACACCTCTATTAGACATTCAAGATCCTGCAATTAATTAATTAGTTAATTGTGAAATAATATGCCCTTGTACTGCATCAAAGTAATATTGGTCAATGCTAAATGGTATATTTCTTACATATTGGTTGGATGTATTTTCTTTTAACATCCCACTCATGAGATGTCACCATCTGCCAGTGATGGGAGACGGATTTGGCCTATGCTCAGAACTTATGGCTGTAGAGCAGGGAGTATTCTTTACCATGCAGACATCTACTGTGACATGGGTTTCATCTACTGTGACATCGCGGTTTTTACTGTCTCATTTGAAAGATAGGGAAAACCAAATGCAGCATGGCTCAGACTTGAACCCATGACCTCATGTGGCAAACAAGCTAACCGTTAGGCTATGGCAGCCCCATCATTTGCATGTATGTGAACATGTATAAGCAGGTCAAACTCCAATTTAAAGGTCGAGAGATTGAAAAAGTTTGGTTATATAAGAGAGGTCTTGTCATAAGACTCAAGATTTACATATGTGAAAAATGATGATCATATCATGTACCATTATTAAGTTATGGTCAAGGATACAGTTACTGTAGACAGACACAATGACCAAAAACATATGTGGCTCAGAATCTCAAGTTATGGGGACATGTAAAAGATTAATGAATATTGTAATAAAGAACATTTTAGGTTAACCCTATGTAGATAATGATACAAAGAAGTATAACTCACTGAAACAAGTGAACTTACCTTTACATAAGCTCTCTCCGTCTCGATAAGTTCTAATATCACTTTTTTAAGTTTCTGGGCCTCCGACAAAGGCTTTAAATTCTGATTGGAATGACCTTGAGGAACGTTAGAATCACTTCCTGTTCGACAGATAGCTGTCACTTGGTCTGCCCCCTGTTGATTGAATTTGAAAATGAAGATTACGGTAAAACATAAAACTGTCAAAGGAATTACTCTGGCTGGAGCTGTCAATCAGACGGTTGAGGAATCTAAATCAAACTAACTAAGGTTAATAGGTATATTTTTATTTATTGTTTGAAATGAGAAGTGAATTTAGATATGAATATGATTTAAATAAAATTTCACTTCTGCCTGCTACTTTTGTGTTACACTTAAGTCAAGAGTATTAAAATGTGTGCTAAAGGAAATCACACTTTAAAGAGGGAGTATATGCAAAAGTTCATCTAAAGCCCTTATCTCAGAAACATCTAACGATTAAAATCACTCAATATCATACAAGCACAATTTTTTAATTTAATTATCATATTTTATATATTTACAATGAAATTGTTCAGTTGTGATGAAATACGATTTTCATGGATTCTATAAATCAGATTGTGACGGTACATGTATGTATCGTATTTAGTGTCAAGACAGGTTCTACTGTACTTACCTTCAACAAGGTGTCTATCTGGTTATGCGACAGATCGGGCAGCGATTCATGCTTCTTTGGTGAGTGAGGCTCCTCTTGGTCTTCAGGTTTGGAATCTACAAGGAAGTAATCATCAACTGAGTATCAAATAGTTGAATTTTTTTTTCTTTTCAGAAAGACAATGACCTAAAGGGACTTATATCCCCCTGGCGGCAATTATGGCGCGGAAACCATTTTCAAGGAATGGAGTCATGTGACCTTGACCTTCCTACCCCCAAATCAATAGGGATCCTCCTTGAGTCATGGGCAAAACATGTGTGAAGTATAAACATTGTAGACCCACAGGTATTTGAATTATGGTACAGGAACCATTTACAAGGAACAGAGTCATGTGACCTTGACCTTTGGACCCCAAAATCAATAGAGATCCTACTTGCTTCATGGGCAATTTATGTGTGAAGTATCAACATTGTAGACCCATGGGTTTTCGAGTTATGGTGTGGAAATGAATGGACAGACAGATGGATGGAAGGACAGACAGACATGGTGAATCCAGTATACCCCCTTCAACTTTGTTGACAGGGGTATAATTAAATTGGTTGGCTGACTACATTGTTGCTTAGCGTTCTACTCAAGAATCTTTCACTTATATGGAGACATCACCCTGTCATTGAAGTGCGACTTTGTTCTATGCTCAGCGCTTAAGACTATTGAGCGGTGAGGGTTCTCTAACGTGCCAACACCTACTGTGACATGGGACCTAGGTTATACTGTCTCATCTTAAAGACAGGGATGGCCAACTGTACTGTGGCTTAGGCTTGAACCCTTGATCTCTCGATTCAAAGTCCAACACCCTAACCACTAGGCCACTGCCCTGTGGTTTTTTTTTTACCCTTTTGAAGGGACTTTCGTTTTTTTTTCAANNCCCCCCCCCCCCCCCCCCCTTATATTTAAAGCAAAGTAATACAAGGTCAAAGAGTCTAAAATAGAGGTCAAAGTCTAAGGTCAAGGTCAGTGGGTCAAAACGTTGGCATCGAAAGAAAGGTGTACAATACATGTGTGAAATTAAAACTATTTTCCTAACCAATCAAAAGTTATGATCATGATTTAAGACTGTTCTCTGAACAAGGTGGCTTTTAAGTCAATTAACATGTAACTCATATGAAAAATAAAAGAAACTTACCCAATGGAGCTGGGACTATGAGATCTCCGATCACTTTTTCTGGAATTCGAGACTGGCTAGGAGGTGGCGGACACATCATAATGTCAATATCCGACTGTTCCGAGTTTATAGACGCATTTAAATTATGAGAACACAACGAACGCACAGTGAGACACAAAGATTGAGATTCATGTAACAATGTTTCTATAAATACCATGTCCAATTCCGACACAATTTTTCCGTTAATGACTAGAATTTCATCACCGATGGAGATTCCTGAAGGTAAGAAAAAATTCATTTATTTGGTTGTTGGTATGAAAACAAATTTAATTTGTCATGGTATCTAATATATTGTATGTATAGGTTAGATTTTATGTTGTTGATTCAGCAAGAGTAAATGAATCGTTTAACATTGCACTCTTTCATTCATTTATGAATGGAGACACCATCAAATGCCGATAAGAAAAAGAGGGTTCAAGGTCACCAGGTAAAATAAAAAACAACATTGCCCTAGATTAAAGTGCTGATATTGGGGAATCCATATGTGAAATATAAAAGCCCTATCTTTTCTAGTTAAAAATATAGAACAGGTTTAAGTTTGGTCTATGGACATAGCCAATAAGCCAGGAGGGGTAAGAGGGGCAATTACTCCTCTGATTTTGGTCCTAGAGGGCTTAAAAAAAAAAAAATACAACAGAACCTCGCTATTAAGACCACCTAAGTGACTGGATGAAATTGATCCGATTAGTGAGGTGGTCTCCTAATTGAGGTCAACAAAACCTTATAAAATGATGAACAGACTTCATTTTGATGGTCCATATTGAGATGTAATCGTTAATAGAGGTTCCATCATCTAGAAATGAGAAGTTGAGGAAGAGCAACTCACCACTCCTCTGAGCTACACTACCAGCAGTGACGTTACTTATGTACAGACGAAGTTCATCATCTCTCTCGTAGTCATCTGCGAGTTCTGCCTCGACTGTGAAACCAAACTCGGAGTCCGACGAAGATTTGACTAGTTGTAATTGAAAGACGCTTTTCTGGCACACTTCTATAGACTCATATTTCTGAAAAAATGAAAAAAATCAGTTGTCTTTTATCTTTCAATTCTTATGTAATTTCTAAATTATAGGAATCTCTATTTTATGATGTTATGATATTCTGGAAAATGTCGAAGCCATTTAAGGCTTTGCAGGAAAAAGCTCCCCTGTACGCTGGAGGGTTGAAGGATCAAATTGTGACTGCAGGATGACTGTTTTTTTTCTCATCCTTTGAATTAGAAATTAAAAAAAAGCAAAGTCTCATGTTATGGACTGGTTTGGCACATTGAAAATCCCTAATTGTAAGCTCCTCTGAATCCTTTGGGTAAGACAATAAAAACCCAGGTCCCATACCAAGGACTGAATTGGCATTCAAAAGATGTCATACTGCAAAGGTTGAAGTCCTTTCGATAGTTCCATGGCATAAACAGCCATATCGATCCCTATTTACCATTTATTTTGTTTGTGAAAGATGCTAAATTACAACAAAAATCAACTTTCAGCTGTTTGGCAACACATTGTCCAAGTTTTATTTTCATATTCATTACTGGAAATTTTGGGCTGAAAAATTGGGAAAGATACGATTTGCCATCGGGAACATGGCTATAAATTCAGCAGTACAGAAAATAACTCACCATTTTCTTGATATTTTGTTGTGGGTCTGGTATGGTGTAATTTCCGACCGGAGTATTTGGGAACTTGATCCGGACATAGTGGTCCTGGGGATTCAGTTGACGCTTACTACACACAGACTCCAACAAATCTTGTACAGAGGTCCTTTTGTCAACGCCCACTAAAATTGTCTACAAATGAAGTTAAAAAAGATAAATCAGTCTTTAAGATACAAAACTTGATGGATATTTTCCAGTATATAAGTAAGTCTGAATCCCAGTTTTTTTAATTCTTGCAAATTAAGACAAACAAGGTCATGTTTTCTGACCAGACGACTGGACTGACATCTTCCTTTGAGAACAGCACTATCATGAATCTAAATTATCTTTTCACTAAAATTATATGAAAATGAAATCAAGGTATACAAATTTAGTGTCAATCATAGAAAATGATGTACATTAATTTCAATTTGCCAGCAGCACATGTGTACCCCAAATACAGTAGAGTCGGTCTATAATGAATCAGCTTTAAACAAATTCAGTGCTATAACGAAGAGGAATAAAATCCCTGAAAAGAATTGCCATGTATCTATTTATGTATTAAATTCTGATGCTTAAAACGAAGGATGCCTATAATGAAGTCAATAGTCAATCAATCCCCTTTGACTTTATTATAGACCAACTCCACTGTATGCCATATGGTGCACAAACAGACAAGTTTCAGCTTTCCTGTGGCACATAGAAAACCAGAATAGAGACTTACTCTGGCAAATTTTTCCAGATTGAAATTGAATGGGCTGTGAAATGGAAAAAAAGAAGACTTTAGTCTCATAGCCAAAAAACATGAACTGAAAGTGAATGCTTCCTGTTAAATATATACTAGAATAACTTGCATGTTTCTCAAATGTAAAATTCATGTTCAAACCTGGACCTTACTCCAAACTTTTGATATACAAAAAAGACAAATGCAGTGCATATGTCAAAAGGAAAAATATTCCAAAGCCATAGAGCTGATGAACTTTTTGTCTATGAATATAGTATATACATGCAGGTAGATTACGTTCTTTTTTTTTTTAGGAAATCTTAGAATGCATGCAACTAAAGCATCTGTATTACAGACTCAAAAATGTTACATTGCGCACATAATTTGTCAAGAAATGTATGGTTTTAAAACCGACAGGTGACATTTCAACTGCAGTTAAGAATCAATGTTCTTGTGATGATGATGAATGCAGCAATGCAAGTTAAGATGAAGATGATGATATAGAAATGGAGATGATGACAACAATTTTTATAATAATGATGACCATTTTAACGATCATGATACTAATGCTGTTGATATGATGATGATGAGGATCAGGATGTTGATTGACATTGATGTGCTGCCAGGTTTTTTTTTCACTTCTTTGGGAATGGGACTGGGTCCCTTGCAATTGGAAAAAATAGCGTGATTTTGGTACAATTTGGGAAATTTTTAAAAGAACATAAATTAAACACATACATGCACTACATCAACATTTTATTTAGGTTTTTGTTTATAATTTGATTTCTCTTGATTTCATGACTTTAAATTGATTAATAACACAATCAATTTCTTCATTGCTAAGTTTTTTGTGAGAGATTATGTTTTCAATTCTTTTTTAGTGTAGCAAATTGGGAATTTTGGATAACTTTTTGGGAAAAAAAGATACTATTTGGAGTAGGGAATCATGGGTCCTTATAACGGACCCAAATTGACAGGAAAAATCCCTGGCTGATGATATGATGATGATGATCATGATGGCGACAAAAGTGATTACAATTTTTAGCAATTATTACAATATCAAGGACAGTCACATCTCATGAAGGAAGATACTGATGGTACAATGTGATGATGTTACAATACCAATATGATGACAGGCACAATGCATAAAACACTTTGATCTGATTCAAATCTTTTCATTTGTTCAACAGGCAAAACAAAATGCCAACCAAGGTTTCTCATAACAGATAAGCAAGCCTCACTGATAAAATACGCAGATCCTCCATTGCAGTTCATATAATTTCAATCGTAGATAACCGGAGAGGACAACAAGTTACTGCCATCAATGTCACCACTGACATCCAAGATACTGATCAAGAAGCACAAAAACCATAGCCAGGGCAAATACATACAGTTCAAGGACACATAGGCACCTGGACACAATGGCCACCTCACAATACTGACCGCAGATAATTTTCATTTAAAAATTGCAGATGAAGTTATTAACTAGGACAAACATACTACATGTATTGATTTCAGGACAAAGATGGTGAAAAGGGTATGCTCCAAATGTAAGTAAGATTTACACCATAGAAATGGTGAATTTTGGTGGAGGGGGATCAAAAGGCTGGAGCATCATCCATTTCTGTTAATTCATTTATCTGTTCTACCTATGTTACAACATGGAATAATCCTATAATGAATATCGATATATCTTTTATCTGGTTGAGGGAAGGTCCACTAACACAAGATGGGGATTAGAGGAATGACACAATCAATGTCTGTTTATCAGATGCTTACGGTAATAATTAGCGGGAGAGGGAAGGAGGGGCAGAGAGTCATGTTACATATTCCACTGAAACACCTGAGATATTTATAATATATTTATATATATATAAACATTCAATATACATGTATCAACACCATGCAATTCTCCAAAGCCTTTATCATACATTGGAGCTGGTGCGGGGCATGTCCATGTTACTTACCGGCGACTGGTCAACCTAAGTTGAAATAAAAATTCAAAGAAAAGCAAATATATTGAACTAAATATAAATTTCACAAAATAAAATTAATTCTCTTAACGGTGTGTTGGTAATTTCCATAAATTAGATGGTGAGTATGTATTAAAGAGTGTTGGGAAGGATCAAGGGAGATAACTCATAAACTGGAACATGTCTATATTCTTCCTCCCTCGGCATTTTTCTCCTTATGATTATTTAAGTAAAAAAAAAAAAGAAAAAGAAAAGAAAGAAAAATTAGAGATAAAAACAGGAAAAAATAATAAACATTGTGCAAACCCTGGGCATCAAGAGAATAAACAGGTAAAGTGGGGTCTCGCAAATCTTGATAAAGAAACGTCCCATTTATTGAGACATGCCATTCCTAATGTGCAACAAAACTTAAGAAATACTGGTACAGGTAAATTTACCCAAAGCACCCATACCTGTGGCATCAAGAATACCAAGGTTCTACAGTACTATTGCCAAGCTATATGTATAGAGGATTCAATAATGTATACTAGTACCTACATGAACTTCTTTCCTGGTTTTGTCAGACGACACAATTTTGTTGTTTCCCCCTGAAGCAGGTTCTAAATGCTTCGCTATATCCTCAGTTATGTAATAAATGTCCATATTTAGAACCATTTTAAGCCTTAAATATTATCAATTAGAAACTCCAAAATCACCTGTACGAAATTGATCACTTTGTGTACCTTAACACTCGAATGAAATATGCAAAATAGCAAACCTGATGACAACGAATTTTAACTATTCATGTGCATGTATTCTATTCCTCTGGGAGGCAATCTACGCATAATTACGTGCTTACATAATCATATGCGCCACAAGGTGAACATGACATCAGGTTAATTAGCAGGTACAGATAACATGGTACCCTAACGATACAAGTCAGACTCCAGGTGACAGGACATTTGTCAAATTAGCAAAGGTGTAATCTGATAAATACACAGGTAGAAATGTGTCACCTGAGGACACCTATTTACCTGTAGAAATTGATTATGACCTATGGCTGTCATAATGCATTTATAATGACCTATCATCGAGGAAAGATGGCTGGGCAGATATCCATTATACCAAATTAGGAGATTATAAATAGAGAAATAATGATTGAATGCTATTTGAAGCTCTCTACATTTATTGGTTGGTTGTATTGTGGTTTTACGTTCCACTCAAGAATCTTTGACTTATGCGGAGACATCATTGTTTGCTGGTGAAGGGTGACAATTTTGGCCTATGCTCAGCACTTTTGGCCACTGAGCAGGAAGAGTTCTTTAACATGCCGGCACAGGACTCCAAAAGACAAGAACAGCCAACCACAGCATAGTATGGATTTGAACCCATGACCTCATGATAAGAGGCAAACACACTTACCACAGATTAATAGTAGCCCCCTCTACATTTAGATGCAAGAACAGTGTTCTCCCCAGGCCCATATAGCGTGGTGGTACCACCACTCTATTTTTCTCTACCACCACACTATCTGAGTTACCCCCACTCTATTTT
>JACSZP010034519.1:0-14249 GCA_016161895.1 Pinna nobilis
AGTAGTAGTCTAAATGCATGCATGTACATATGTACATGTACATCTATAGGCTTTACATGTACAATGTAATTCATTAACAGACTATCTGATTGTAAAATGTACATTTACAATGCAGTCACCTAAACATTTTCCGGGGAAGGGTGGAGATGGGGGGATGAACCATATTAGACAGGTTAATAATAAAAGAAAAGAACATACAATTTTGATACTTAGGGTTGAAAGGTTTCAGAAGAATTTTTCTCTTAGGATTGCTTTTTCTTATTTCTTAAATGGTTTCTCAAGCTATAGGTACAATGTACATGTTTTTCCGCACACTGGTAATTGCTCAATAAGTCAATAAATGTTCCAATGTATCATATACATACATTAATGTCAATGTGTTGAGTTCCTTACTAAGCAAATTTAAATATAGACCTACTTGTATTTGTAGACATGAAAAATAAGGCTATATTTAACTCCAAAGTACATGTAAGTAAATTCTCCCAAATGCTGTCTTGTGTTCACATCACTGTATGAACATAAAAACTGAGTGGACACTAAATATACCATGTGCCTAAGAAAAGTCACTTTTACATGTACTTGTGGTAGTTGTGTTTATGTACTATTTATCAACTAAAAAAAAACATATATCCAAATATCAACTTTATAAGATCAACTCTCTCTCATGTGTAAACACTTGAACACGCATGCAGGAACTCCAACAGTATACTTCGTTTCATTTAATATTACTATTATTAGATACCGTACATAATTGGCATTTAAACTATAAATTCAATACTCTGTGAAAGCAGAGACATATAATACATAACAATCTGTATTATATGTCTCTGGTGAAACTTACAAGCCTACCCGGAAGAAACAAATCATCACGAATATGTCAGAAGCCGACATATGTTTAACCCCCCCCCCCCCATCCCCTTTTTTGGCACTTCGATTCAAAAGAGGGACAAGAGCCGCCCTATTTTAGAATAAAAATGTATTATAATATTGCCTATAGAAATATAAAACTACACATATGCAACAATAATTTGTATTTATTTACTCGTAATGTACAAATAAACAAAATATAATATATAATATAATAGACCTACAGTAAGTAGCCTACGGATAAATCACAGGCACTTGTTTCTAATAAATGGGGGTTGAGAATTACGTACTGTAAAGAGACAGTACGTAACTCTCAACCCCCACTTATTACCGGTATATAGAAACAAGTGTCTGTGCCTGTGGGATAAATCTATCGCATTCTGTCAGTGGTAGTCCTTCCGTGCAAGAGACATACAATGTAAGATAGGGGGTGGGGCACCAACAGCACCCCTAGCAGTGATGAGCGTGACTTACCAGTCCACTGAACTTCCCGAGGGAGAGAGACACTCAAATCCACTGCACGGTAGTCCATTGTACATGAGAAAAGCGAGTGCTAGCCAGTACGACTTTCCAATAGCGCGCCCCATCTCGTTGTCCCAGAATACACTACACAGTACGTCTATATATAAAACCCTACTTTTGGTTTGGTCGTAGGCCTACTTATATGTATATGGGCTATTTAAATTCGTGACATTTAACACAATGATATTCCTAGTCAGACTGATAACGTACCAATAGATCAATGTTAAATGTCGTTTCAATCGAAATGTTGTGTATTTCCGAAAATGGCTGCTCGTGGGCCTTAATCTTTTAAGCTCGCCTGGTCCTGATTTTCTGTAAATTGTTGAGCACATAATTATCATGTATTGCGAATCAGGGTTTTCAGTTACAAATACCTTTAAAAAGATATTATGGTTAATGTCGATATCACAGTACAACCTAAGACATACGCTATGTGGGGATCCAGGGTTGGTTTTAGGGGGTGGGGTCGAGCTTGCGGAAGAAAAATCAACCCTCTTACATGTAAAATATTGTAAATCCGGAGATTTCCGCGAAACTTTATTTTGGCGACTCAGTTGTCTTACACCTCTTTGCGAGAGAATATCGCGACTTTGTAGGCAAAGATAGCAAATCTCTGTTGTATGGTGCACGTTTATGTACCTGGACAGAATATTTAGCGATTAATTTATTTTCGTGCGTGAGTATCCTCACGTAATTACACAAAAATAAAAATCTCGCGAAAAAACTAGATTAACAGTAATATCTACCGATAAGAGTCACTTACCCCCTGATCTTCCTCTCGATCCACTACTGTCACAAACAGAGAATAGGGCCAACTTTCATAAAATACCATCTGTCTGGAGATACCCCTGACATGAAATATCACTTGTCTTGAGAAAGAAAAATTGTTGCAAATGATGCAGGGCCGGCGGAACCAGGGGGGCTAGGGGGACTTTAGCTATAGCCCCCCCTATAATTTTGACTTCCTGTGTTATATTCAAACATGTGTTATATACGTCTCTGTTATATTGTAGGTCAGCCCCCCAAAGTCAAATTGCTTCCGCCGGTCCTGAGTACAATAAACAGTAGGCCTACAGTAAAACATGCATACAGCTAGGTCAAGTCCTTGAGCTAGGTACAGTCCTCTGACATTGTCAAAACGGAGCATCCAGACGCATTAAAAAAACAAACAAACAAACAAACAAACAAAAAGAGTTTGCTGTCACATAGTGCATTTCTGGGGCATTTCAGTAAAGAAAATGAAATTACACATAAATTCCGCGTCTTTGTTTGTCGGTTATTCAGACTATGTTTGAATACGAAAGTGCAACTGATCATCAGCAGCACAATCAGCAACTGAATTCATACGTGGCGGTTGCTGTATCATTGTATGGAATTGCAATTACATGTAGGTTATTTAAAATACATGTATTTTTACTTTGCGTCCATTTAATAGATATAACAATAGGTATAAAATAAATGACACACTCTTCTCTTTTTCGTGGAGGATATATGTGTTTTCATGCGCGGATATAGAGGGATGAGGGTCGAGGGGGTCTGCCCCCCCCCCTGTAATTGGCAAAGTAGGCCTATACATACCATTATTGGTAAACTATACTTAGATGCGTATTTGAACAGGAAATCGTCTTATATTTTCCTTGACACAAGTTCGACACCCGGATAATTTGGAACCCCTGCAAAAAGTCCTGGATCTGTGTACGATTATTTCTTTTATTTGTATAAGATCGAGATTAATTCTCTTTGGAGGGAATTTGATTTTATTTATAACATAGCGGTCAAGTGGCACGACCATTAGCGACACGGAAATTGATTCGACGTGTCTCCGTTTTCGGGTTTGTATTTTATGCAATATACTAGTTCGAAAACGAAAGTAGGACCTACACCTGCAAGTTGATTCAAAAGGTTAGGAATACAGACAGCCTGTGGTAGGGGTCAAGTCTTTCTATTCTAAAATATTTTTTCCCCCAATAATCAGAGAATCAGTTGATACTCGCTCTCTAATCATTTTTGGGATTCTGAACGACAGCATATGAAAACGGCCCCCGACAGAATCCCAAAAGGGATTAACTCGCTCTCTAGTTATACAGCTGTAGCCTGTAACGACGGTATTATAATCAGCGACGTATATGACACGTGTGTTATATACGTCTCTGTTATAATTTACTATTTTGACTAAAGAAACATAACTTGAAATTATCTTACACTGTTACAGGTCATCTCTACAGAGGGCACTAGCATGTCTAAATAATCATCTTTGATACAAGACCGTGAAATAAAAATATTAGAAAATGAACCTCTGTATAAAGGCAACGTCTCTATGAAGTCAATGTTTAGGCCTACTCTTTCTCTTGGGTGTACATTTGCTTTGTAAAAGACATTTTTTTCTCTAATTCGTTAAAACTTGCTTTAGTGACCACCTGTATATAAAGGCCACCTGGTCACGAAGGTAAGTTTTGCTGTCTCCAAATGTTTTCCTCCATGTGTGTACACAACAGAGTCCATGGAAAGACTGCCACTTATAAAGACTATAGTTTTCTTGTGTGTCTAAGAAGTTTGATATATCAAGTTTCTCTTTATCATTCTTTTCAGGTGAAATGCCCTGGAGGAACCATCTACTAGCAGCAGTACAGTTCAACTGTCCCCAGGGAGCATGCGCAACCTTGAGGTCTGGAGAGGACCCGGACGGGCCGCTCCCTCACTCACTGACTCCTCTGTACATTGCCACAGAAAACAATAACTTGGAAATAGTTAAACTTCTGATAGAACTTGGAGCAAGTGTGAATATACAAAATGTAACTGGTGATTCTGTCCTACACCTATCATGCAACAGTGACATATCCCTGGAAATATTTTTAGAAATTTTGAACTCTGGTGCGGATTTTAACTTACAGAATACTTTTCTGAAGACGCCCCTCCATATCGCTGCTGAGGACATGTGTTTTGATAAAGTTGAGTGCTTGATAAAAATGACAAATGCTCCAATCAACCATCAAGACGAGGATGGTAATACGGCTCTTCATCAGCTCTTAACGGGTGAGCTAGACCTGGAAGGTGTTGATAGGTTGGAAGGACTCTTCTGTAGTCTTATTGACTCCGGCTTTGATGCCAACATACAAAATGAATATGGCGAATCCATACTGCACTATGCAAGTGTGCAAACATACTCGGACGTCATACTAGACACTATGATGAGGTACCATGGGGAAGTAGATTTAGATTTTACACTCCAAGACTCAGAAGGGAACAATTTTCTTCAGTTGTATATCAAAGAACATGCTGTTGCATTCGGAGATGAAGAGGATTCGTTCTTGACCAAGTTTCTCAGAGGAGAAATCCCCGGGGCAGGGACAGAGGTCATAGGGACAGTGATTGAACAACAGAATAACTTTGGTCAGAGTTTCTTTTCCATATACCTCAGGCAAATGTACCATGACACAGAGGAGGTGATGCATATGATGCACTTGATGACCTGTCCAAACAGTACTGACAGATTGGGGATGACCCCTCTCATCAGTCTCTTGTCTGGTCCAACCGTAGTCACTCAGAAATTGCGAGCCGTGAAATTGCTTCTCAAGAGAGGAGCCGATGTGAATCTACAAGACCTATTTGGGAGACCTCCCATTTTTTTCTGTGACAACGTGAAGATAATGAGGTATCTACTTGACAAGGGCGCTGACCTTTTAGTTCGGGATAGGTGTAGAAGAACTTCCTTGATGACCCATATTCGTAGTGGCAACACTAGAACTTTTCAGCTGCTGATCAACCGCGGTGCTGACGTCAATGCGAGGGATAAATTTGGAGCTACTGCTTTACACCATGCCGCTTGGTTTAACAGGTGTGAAGAAATGCGTATACTTCTGCGCGCAGGTGCAGATGCAAATGTTAGGGATGGTAGTTATCGGACTCCTTATGATTTAGCAAGATTTTGGAGATGTCACGATGCTGTGGAACTGTTGGTATCGCATGATCTACAATTTTTAGAACCAGTTAAAGATCACGAAGAGCGTCTATGGTTACACCGCAGTCTGAGTCTGAAGTACCCAGACTATCAGCATATTTCTGACCTTCAGAAATATTTAGATGTCCCTGAGGACAAAGTCAGCTATGTTAATCAGTGTCTTAACACGCCGGGCTTGGGTACACCGGGTGTTGACAGTGAAGCCCATTGGATAGAAAGTAGTGTTTTACAGTTAGTCAGATCCATAGCCAAAAAAGTATCGGAATCAGACAAAAGATTTCAGTGTACTGTCTTCAGATCTGGAAGTACTTTTGAGGATACTAAGATTGGAGACCCTGACGAGTTTGATTTTGTATTTGTTTTGGAGAAGTTTTCATCTTTATTTGAACCAACCCGGTTTTTCGATAAACTTGGCAGCGGATATGCTCAACTTGTATTAAATGCAGAAAGAAAAGCAGATTACAAGCGTTATGTGGATGTTAACGACCATCTTATATGTAAACGAGTGAGACATGATTTTCTGACACTGGTAAAGTCTGCAATATTATGTGAAGACTTGTGGGTTCTGGACGAGATTCATTTAAATGCCTTGTCACTTAAAAATCCATTGGACAGGCCGGTCATCAGCTTTTTCATCTATGTCACTGGTTCACTGTATAAATATCTGCCTGTTAGTATCGACATCGTCCCGGCAATTCGAAAAAGAGGCTGGTGGTCTGAGGATGCTAATATTGTCGCAAATTCTTTAACAGATGAGCCGACAATTTCAGAGGGATGTCTTTTGCTCTGTCAGATGGCTTCAGAATGGTATAACCATTCCACTCTCTTCCGAGTTTCCACTCTTCCTGCAGAAGTTAGCCTGATGAGGTCACTTCCATCTTGGATAAAACGAAGCTACTCCATGGCCAAGTTAATGAAGAGTTCCTTCATTTGTCCTCAGTTGGAGTTTCCTCATACACCAGATGAAATGGAGTTCACATCACGGAATCCCACTCAGCAAATAACGGCAGACGATATAATATCAAGCTATATGTTGAAAAATTGTCTGTTTTTTGTACTTTCAGAAAATCCGGAAATTATTTCAAAGGAACCAGATCAAAATGATAGAAGCGTACTCAAACTTGCACTGAGAATATATGAATATCTGGAGAGTCAAACATCAAACCAACATTTTGGATGTTTCTTTCTGCCTTGCCAGAATCTGTTTGCACACAGCTTTGACACTTTATGTGATCCTCCAGAGTCTACTGATTCCACTGAAGAGAACAGAACTGAAATTAAGGCTTTTTGCCAATTAATAAGATCAATCTTCCAAGAAAAATTATTTGGATCAATTTGACTTGCACCTGATGTTTTCATTTCACAACTTATATGTGATACCAGGGTATGCACCTCTTATGAGTGTTTTATTCTGAGAGCCATGTCACTCACAAATAAACTACTCTCAAAGGGAAATGTTAGTTGAATTCTTGAGATCCTCATTGCAAAAGTTAGATGGTCGATACAGGGAACTTGTTAAACATTATGCCCTCCATCAAGAATGCTGTGAGTGATGATGTGCAGTGACTTTCTTTTGATAGTCAGCTCCAGAGCACATTACATGTTCAACTGACATCAACACTTTACTGAACTCGTAGGGTTTCCGTGGAACATTTGCGCTGTCTGTGGCATGCTAGAATGGGACACTGACTCCTTCCAGACACATGATTCCACCCCATTAGGAATTTCCATTTGTTTTCCACGTTGGAGCCGTCATTATTCCCAGCTTATAGTATTTGTTATGACTTGGGACTTTCATATATCCATTGGTATTTGTTCGACTCAATTTCATTACATTTTGCTGCGTAGTTTTGTGTTCAGTAAAAGACAAGGAATCGTAGAGGTAGAGAGTCTTCCTGTCCCTATGGTAACATTTTTGCCTACAAATCATAAGGTTGGGGATTCTAGTTTGCTGTCTTGTCCTGTCCTTTGGATGAGACAAATAGAATCTATCCCTACTTTGTATAGAGACAGAGAAATCTCACCCGAGTGTCAAAGATTTGCAGTCCACGACAAGGCTTGCCAAGTCGTGGATGTTGCAAATCTTTGACGCGAGGGTGAGATTTATTTGTTTCTAATGACGGCTCCACAAAGTGGTGGTTGATTATTTTTCTCTCACCCTCAAATCATATATTTCTAAGTAGTAAACATATATGTGCAACACTGCATTCAAGCGGACGAAATACGTCTAAACTAGGTCAAGACCTACCGGTAGTGACATCAGAGACAAGCACACGGGGTGCGAGACAGATATATCTCAGAACGGGTATATTGGTGGATTTCTCTGTCCTGGGTGAGAGAAAGTAAAATCTTGTCACAATAGATTGACTATAATCAATATCATCTCAAAGTGTCGCATGCATAGGTAAAAATTTATAGCCCTACACCAGGATTTTACGAGTCTCGATATGATTGAGACATTTTTGAGTGGGGCATTAAATAACTACAATAGGTAAGATTCCCCTTTATGCACTAACCTTTAATTAGCCCCACCACCTTTCCTTATACCTGGGTTAGCTTAGGGTGTGGAAAAAAAACTAATTAACAAATAAATAAAATCCATAAATTTAACAATTTTTATTTTTCAGATTCTTCATCACAGTAGTCAGATTAAAGACAATTCTATAGTACAAAAAGATAAACAACCAATGATCCATGAAAGACGAGGTACCCCGAATGGTCTACGATTACAAAATACATCATCGTGTTAGATTCTAATGTAAAGGCCTACTTAATCACAATTACATCTAAGTTATTTACATTCCTTTCATAAAACTTACAAGCTTTTGTCTGCAGGTGTCATCATCCACTTTCTACATCTAAAACAAACTTGAAATTTCAAGGAAAATACTCAACAAATAAAACAACAAAAAATTACTTACTGTACGTATACTGGGAAATTTTTGCCCTGTTTTATTTTTTGCTCTCATTGTCAGTGGCCAAATTCAAAACGGTAAATTCACTGAATAGACTATTATGACAACATTAAGCAAATTTAAATCAAGGTGAAATTGTTCGTAGGTGAACTGAAGCAAAAGTCAACACAGGGCAATATTAATCCTGTAAACAGTGAATTGAGGCAAAAAAAAAAAAAAAATGTGGGGCAGAAATAACCCTGTATACAGTACATGCATTGTACAACATCTTCACTGATCTTTCTGTAAAGTACATAAACCATGTTGGCCATGTGATGACTTAACAATCATCTAAATATAACTCTGCAACAAAACCATGTACCAAGGGACAAATTTGAATTGATACCACACAAAAAAGTTGACATGCCACATGCTATATACATTGTATCTGTGCACAGGAACAAGAAAGCCCCCAAAACTCCAGAATTTCTGATAATTTTGTTTTGCCATGGGCCAGTACTGCTCTTTGTGAAATAATAATTTGTGCCAAGTTTGGTTGAAATTGATATGTTATTTCTGGATATAAGTCAAAACAAACGGTTTTGGATGATACACAATAATGAATGAAAAGGGGTCCTGATAGGGAATTAACCTGAAAACAAGGTGCTAGGTGATGGTTGGATCTAATGTAGACAAATTGTTATTTAAATTAGCATTGTAAAGTAACCTACTTAAGTGTAAATAGTGATGAGAGAAGTCTTGTCAATGAGTGACAGTCACAATGAGTGAACGGTAAAATAAAACCACTAAATGTTCCATTCTTAGACATGTCTTCATGTAACATTCACAACTACAACTTTATCTGGACGGAATTCACTGATGTTCATGTAGTAATTATTCTTTCATATGATTTTTTGAGATTCTTTTGAAAATGAACTCGTACAAAAATACACTTTGATTTGTAAAAGAAGAGAATGGTATTACATTGAAACAATGTTATCCAGCTTGTTGCCATTGTAAAGACAAGCCCCCTAAAAAAATAATAATTATAACTTATACTAACAGACTTTCTTAGTAAACAAGAAAAACTTTTGTACAGATTGATTTGTATACAAGTAATACTAGTGTATTAAGGAAAGCAAAAATAGTCTTTGTGACCAGGTGGTCTTTAAATACAGGTGGTCAATAAAGCAAGTTTTACTGTATAGCAATATTATTAAGTCACATATATTGAATCACATTCACACAAATCTTGATTTCCTCAAAGATAACCATAGCTTATTGATTTCTTAAATATAAAAATAATTAAATAACTACAGGCTATATGTTAATGTATTTGTACAAAATATGCTCACTTCATAGGCAAGGTGTAGAAAGTTTTATCTCTTCTTACTGGACAGTCTACACAAAACTTTATCAAGGATGTCTGAAGAACTGTTAAATGAGAAATAATGAATTACAAGAACACAAGCTAATCCTTATCAAAATCAACACATAAATCATATGAGATCTGATATGAGATCTCACATCAGAATCTCATCTGGTACTTGTGTGAGATTTTTAACATGCAAATTAAGTTCCTGTTGTGGAATGATTCCACAATGTTACAGATGTGATATGATTTCGGATTCTTTGTTGATAATGTCTCAATTCATTTACTGCCAAAAACTAGCATAATGGAGTACTCTCTTTAGTAAGTTTTGTGCATGAAATCTCATATAATGGTTAAAAGACTTAAATTTTTGATTGTCTTTAATACACAGTGGTTGCCTTAATTAAGGCAACTTTGAAGAGAATCCCTCTGTATTTTAATTCAGAGTATTTGTCTTTTTGTACAAAATGACAAATTCCTATTGGTCAGTTGCACAGAGTTATGATGGGTGCCATCTGGTGGGGAAATTAATAAGCAGACTACAGCATCTTCTATACAGATCAGTTAAAAAAAGAAAAGGGTTTTTGTGAAACTGCTGTCACAAAATCTAGAATTATTCAAAACAACAACAAAAATAATCAACTAATATATACTTTTGTCAAAGATGGAATTATTTATCAAAAATAAATTTATTGTTTCATTTAGTTAACAAATTACAGCTTATTCAATTAAAAAAAAATTAGCAAAAAAAACAAAAAAAAAAGAAGAAAAACAACCAAAAAACCCACAAATAGCCAATTTCTATACTTGAGATTTTAAATTCCTTGGTTTCCTTTTCCATTAAGTTCCCTGATTTTTCTTCTATTTCCTAGAAATTTCTCTGACAATTTTCTTGTTAGTGCCACTCTAAATATTGTTTTCAGACTACACAGGGAAAAAGGCCAAGCATAGCTATCATGCATGACATTTTCTCGCTGTGTATTTGCTTTTTGTAAAATTTGACTTAGCAATGAGAACACTCACAGAATCTTGCATTTGCACAACTTCATGTGTTCCCATACAAAAATAAATTAACATGTCAGAAATAAATATGTGACTACCATTATACAGAGTTTGACTATCAAGAATAATTAGCACTAGAATCTTGCGAGATACGATGGTAAGAATTCATCCTCTAGCGTCTGCAGCTCTCGTAGATCTTTGGAAATCGTGTGAATCTGGACGTCTCCTGATTCCATACTGATAAGCTACAAAGAAAATGAAGCATATCAAATAGGTGTAAGGTAAAACTGGGATACAGTGGGACCTAGCAATAAAGACCACCTCATTGAAACTTAAGAATTTACCTAAGTCTGAGAATTTTCTCAACTTCAGCATTTACTGAATTCTGATTTGCTGAGATTCTGAAATTTTATTGTCATCAGACTTAAGTAAATTCATAAGTTTTATGGTGCCCAGTCCTGATAAGTCGGGTGGGTTTCTGAGTGATGTTGAAATAGCCTGGAATAGATATAAGCAGACTGAATTTTGATGGTCTGTATTGTGAGGTGGTCACTTATATTATAGCCACTTTTAGAGAATACTGAGCCAGTCACAGAGCCATCTCAAGATGAAGTGGCTTAAAATTGTGGAGGTCTGATAGACCTGCATCTGGATGGAAAAACAGAAAAACCATTCCTGAGAAACAAGATAGGTAGATAAACAGCTGGTGTATCTTACCATCTGGGGTAACCTCCCATGACCTCCAGCCTTCATGTCTGATGTGAATGAAACTGTAATCACCCTGTAAAGAAAATACAGCAGATTTGAAGAACTGTAATAACGTGAGAAAATTGCACACGTTTTTATATTACAAGAGGAGTTTCTGAAAATCTAAAGCCATGGTACGGAAACAAAATAATAAGGTCAAACATCAAGGTAAAGGTCAAAAGGTCAAGGATTTTTGTATGGACAACTGAAATACCATCATCCCATTATCTCTTCATCTTGATATCTGGAGGCATGCTTATATTTTTGTTTAACATTACACTAAAGAATGCTTCATTTATAAGGAGATCTTGCCGTATTCCTGTGAAGGACTACAAATTTTGACCTATACTCCCCATTTCAGCCATTGACCTTGCTTTTTATTCATCGGAAGGTCTAGAAAAGGCATTCCCCTATGCTGAGCTGACATGACTCACGATCTGAAGGTAAATATACTGCCGTAGCCTATCCACCTTCAGTCATTAGGTCTAATTCTGTAATTAATTTGCAAGTATTTTTGTTTTTTGCTTCTGAAAGCCAGTAGTCTTCACGTTGAAACATTTGTATCTAGGATTTTTCTTCATCCACTACTTAAATTCTGTATGCCTTCATATGACTTATCAAAATTGTTGAGTGTGGGTCATAGTAATTCTTCAAGTGTACCACAAACAGCACAATATATACGCCCATCAGCTAGTCTGGAAATGTGTTTACCTCTTACCAGTAAAACAGGCTACAGTGACCTGAGCCCACTGAAGTGCCAACTAGATCTGTAATTCCATGAGAGGAAGGTAGTGTCTAAATATCACCGCCTTATCTGTATCCATTGCAAAAAATTCCAGAACTGATTGACCTACTTTTTCCTGTTAAATAGGTCATGGTGACCTGAGTCCACTGAAATGAAAACTGGATCTGTAACTCCATGAGAAGAAGTTTGTGTCCTAATTTCAGCAGATTGCTTGCATCCAGAATGGGAAAAAAGTCCAGAAAAGCATGACCTTGGATGGCTGAATACACAATCTCATAACATATATCCCATCTTCCCATGTATAAAAACAAAACAAACAAACCTGTCTTGTGACAATGTCTCAATCTTGGCAGGCATGACATCCCCTTCTAGAATGTCAAACGTATAAAGTCTGGAGTTATCATCCAGTACATAGAACACACACGGACGACTCCTGGACCAGCACACGCTCAGTAAATTCCTCGTATCCCATATTTTTGAGGGCCATGTGACTAAGGGGTAATCTGGAAAAAGAAAATCTCATGGAGTTAAACGAGTCTGCATAAAGCAGTTTCCAGCATAATATGAACACCATAACATTTTACAGAACTACTACAATATTTTCAAATTTCACTCTGAATGTAGATATACGACCTTTCATATTTGATATCTGAAATAAACCTTTGTCGCTCTGCCCTCTCTTTAACAGGACAAACATGCTACTGTAAATCCAGAAAATTTCGCGGAACTTTATTTTGGCGAATCAGTATTGATGCATTTATTCGAGACACAATATTTTTGCGCGTGTGCATGTCAGGTATTATAGACTATGTTATATGGTGTGTGTTAATTTCAGGTCAGTATATTAGGCGTGAACTTTATTTCCACGAGTAAGTGCTCTCGCGTAATTACGCGAATATAAAAATCTCGCGAATAAAACCGGATTTACAGTAATCAATAGGCTATGACATCCCATCCTGTAAGTGATGTCATTAACATTGTAACTAAGGCATGGCAGATTCTTCTTTCTGTCTTATAGATATTGGTAGTGCTGTTGTTTAACACAAGATGGAATCTTCCACTTATATAGATGCTACACCAATGCTGATGAAGTGCCACAAATTTGGTCTACGCTAAGTCTCGCTTAATATACAAACCTTAAATAGAATGCACAACAACATAAACTTGTAATTCTTAACAAGCAAACACGTGAAAATATATCGTGTCGCCAACAATTGCATGGCTACCAATTCGCCAAAATAAAGTTCAGCGAAAATTTCTTGATTTACAGTAATCCTTTAATTTTAGTGGGTCACTAAGGCAGGTTAGACTGTTATTTTGGTGACATGGTGACATGGATCTCAAGTAGGCTTCCCAAATTCCAGAAAAGATTTTTGCCTACGCTGTGAGGGTTCTTCAATATGTTAAAACATATCTCTGAAATGATACGACAGTGAATCCAGAAATGTCAAACGCTGGAAATGAACCTGGACGCTATAACCCTTTGAACACAACAGACCAAAATAGACTGGTCTACTGCGAGAGACAAGTGCATAACGCTTTGATGCTTGTTGTTGGACGGGTTGTTATTAAAGCAAGCATGCTAACTTACAGCCACAACTGACTCTGAACTTTTGGAAAAAGGAGACCTCAATGATCATGTTACTGTGGACCTTCCCTTGAAAGACCAATGTCAAGAGACACTGCCTATGTTGGGAGACAACGCATAGCAGAATGGGAAGTCTCTCAAGAGAGGTTCCATTGTATTCAAAAAAGGAAAATGATACATAAATGCTTCGGTGGATGGTTGTTTTGTTGTTTAAAGTTCCATTCGAGAATATTTCACTTAAACTGAGACCTCGCCATGTGACGGTAAAGGGCGACAAATTGTGCCTATGCTCGGCACTTTTGGCCGAAGAGCAGCAAGGATTCTTTAACGTGCTAACACCTACTGTGATCTGGAACCTTGGTTTTTACTGTCTCATCCAAAAGATGAGGACAGCCATCCATACCATGGATTGGGTTCGAACCCGGACCTCTTGATTTGAAGTTGAACACGCTAACCACTGGGCAAGGGAGACCTAATAAATGCTTTGTACTTACCTGTGTTGATATTATACAGGTGGACACATCCATCTCCGGTGGCAGCCTGTAACAGAATAA
>JACSZP010034521.1:0-25082 GCA_016161895.1 Pinna nobilis
TATATATATTTAGAACTGCGAGAAAACTCAATCTCTCAATTCTTTTTGAAAATGGTCACAATTTCCAATCGGTTTTCATTGTCTCATCCGGAGGAAAAGAAAAACCAACAATTTTCTGCAGCACGACGTGAATTCGAACCAACAACCTTACGATCAGATGAAAACGACTGTACAAGATTTTGTTAAGTTCATGCTCCTGTCAGACACTTATTATGCATTGAATTACTATACATGTAATTGTAATACTTTCGGGTCATATAGCATATTATCAAAGTCAACTATCTCAAACCGGATGCGTAAATATTGAATAATTTCTCTTATTCTCTTGAATCATGAAGCAAAAAACTGTAAAACAGATGAACTCGGACTCGACTATTCAAATGATTCGCGGGGAATCAATTTCCCTCGCAGTCAGTAGAGATTGATTAACAATTAGTATTGAATAGGTA
This sequence comes from Pinna nobilis, assembly GCA_016161895.1. NCBI lineage: Eukaryota > Metazoa > Mollusca > Bivalvia > Pterioida > Pinnidae > Pinna > Pinna nobilis. Next base: position 450 of record JACSZP010034521.1, read on the forward strand.
CTTTATTTACTGAAGTATTTTTGTTGAACGATCAACTAAAGAATCTTTCACTTATATGGATACCTTACTCTGTCCCAGTGTGCCTTGGTCGGCATTGTGACTGTAGAGCAGGGGGGGGGGGGCTTCTTTAACGTGNNTTACTATCTCATTCGATAGACATGGACGGCTTACACAGCGTGGATCGCAGTCGAACCCATGATCTTACCTACGGCCAGAAAGCAAACACGCTAACTACTATGCAACAGCAGTCCTTCAGTGGAGAGGAATTTACAAACCGTTATCGTGTGAGTAGTTAACATGTCATTTTACCTGTATTTTGCAATATGCAATATTTAGCGAGGAATTTACACCGATATTAAAATATGCTAAATATTGATTTTAATTATGAATTCTGATACCCTTATAATTCTAACTTTTATGGGGAAGGCTGGTTTTAGTGTATCCTTCTCTTTTTACCTATTGTTTAGTTTCGTAACTAGGATAATTAACCAAAACAGGTTTATCAGGAGTCTCGCTTGACTTCCTTCCGCAATCTTTGTTTTCTTTATATGGATCGATTTACACTCAAGAGTACATTTGCTAAAACCCTATAATTTCGCAATTCTACTTGGTTTATTGATCCGTCCCTTCTTGACTCTGTAAGTTCGGGTTCTGGTCCGAAAGACAAAGAGTTCGCCTTCAGAGCCAGATGTTCGAGGTTCGATTCCAAGTTGTGCCATGGTTGATATTTTCGAATTGGTCGTGGCATGTTAGGTGTCCCTAACATCCAAATGGCTATGTGTACCGAGCTTTAGCCAGTATTTGAAGCTATTAATCGACATTCAACGACGAACCCAACATATGCGAACGTGGAATGTTATTCGATGGGACTTCAAGGAAATAGTCTTGTATCCAGTCTTTTAGTTCAGTTATTTCTTCGTGTTTTAATAAGTGAAAGTCGAACGTTCTTTGACGGGACTTCAAGCAAATAAAGTATTGTGCCTGTTCTTCAGTGCATTACTCCTAAATTTTTGCTTCGTGTCTTAAATGAGATATATATACAAAACCTTTTTTAAACAATTCCTTTTATAAAAATCAACTTTCCTAGGTCGTTGACAACTAAGACGAATTAAAAGCAGGTACTTGTCAATTTTCGACACACGAGCCATCTTGCGGAACATAGGAATTTATTTTATGCGTTTTTTCTATTGTCGACTTTAAAGGGTAAATCCAAACCGTTGAACAAATATACTAATATTAAATAGAGTGTGCCAAATAGATTTATTACGATGTCGCCATGTATTGATAAAACACAAGAATATTTTAAAAACTTAAAAATGTATTTTGATTTCAGATAAGCAAAAGGAAATCCTTCAAATCAATTTTGAATAGATTTTGAAATGACAGTTTTAACAATGTTAAGTAATTTCCCTTTTTGTCGCTTAGTCTACTTGGTATTATTATTATTGTCACGTTTTGAGATCAGATTTACCACACCAATTGTGCAGTAGAAATTTATTTACGTATTACTTTAGCAATCTCGCATATAAAATTTAAGTTCAAATGGTACATCAATTATCCGATCTCACTTGTTATAAAAGTGATGCACTTTTATTGCTTTATTTACAAAAACAAACGAAAATTCTAAAAGAAAAAGAAAATAACGACATTAACTTAAAAACAAAATAATAATAAAATAGAAAGAATTAAAATACATTAAAAATACATTATTATATAACGAAGTACAGATACCCTCAAACATTGTTTGGAGTTTCATTGGTTACAGTCCATGCTCCATTGTAGCTTATGACAGCCAACACAGAGAGCACGTAACACAAAATGTTTTGGCATGTAAAAGAACCCACTCTATTCTATAGTCATAAATGCCGAAATGAAAAGAGACAAAATCAGTCGAACTTCAACGGGATCGGTGACGTCTTTATAAATGTGAAAGATTTTTCAGCGTGACGTTAAACAGGGGGCTCCATGCCCGAGTGATTAGCGTGTTTGACTGCGAATCGAAAGTTCCGAGTTCGAGCCGCGTAGCGCCACTCCGCGGTTGGCCGTCCCTGTCTTTAAGATGAGTCAGTAAAAAGCGAGGTGCAGTGTCACAGTAGGTGTTGGCACGATAAAGAACCCTCCCTGCTCTACGGCCAGCAGTGCCGAGAATAGGCAAAATGTGTAGCCATTCACCGGCACATGAGTGGAATATTCTTGAGTGGGACGTTAAACAACAATACAATACAATGTGACGTTAAACAATAATACAATCGTCGAAACGAATTCAAATTACATGCACTCAAATATTTGAGTCCATTCGATTTAAATATTAATTTTACAAGTTTTAAATCTCAGTTATTTCATAAATTTAATTGAAATTAAGCTTCGAGTAGATCCATTATCTTAAAAGTAAAATTGGCAATGACAAATATTTTTGAGTTGAAAATGACGTGACAAAATTATTGTAATACACTTAAATAATTGAAAGTCTTTTTCTTTTTCTAAGTTTTTTTTATCTGGAAGCGTTGTCATTAATAACATAATTTTTCATGTGTTAAAATGTGAGGCGGTCAAGATCACTTTGAGCTCATCTCAAGACAGATCATTCAGGTGCTTGAGTCTACATTCAGACAAAATAGGTTGTTCCTGTCCTTTAACAGAATTACTGATATATAAAAATGGAAGATGTAGATGGATTATTATGTTCTTATAAAAATTATTTATGAAAGTCAAACGAAAGCATGGAAGCTACAGGTTCTCTCAAGGCTTGAAAAATGTTTTTCAATGTCTATTCGCGAGACAAATAAACAAAATAGAAATATTCTGGCATTTAAAAAAAGAAGAAAGAAATGAAAACAAAAATAAAAACATTATCATACAATAAATCAAAGAAACAGACAAAATTATTAACAAATGGATAACACACGAAACCAAGGGAAAAAAGAATGGGAACAACTGAAAATGCACATAAGAACGAGAGTGGATGATGAATAACGAGTGAGATCAGGTAACCGTGACATCTGCTGTCTTCCAAAACCTATCACTGTTGTTCTATAGCAGTACGCAAATAAGGTACCACAAAACAAAATTAGGAATCATTCCCGATGTTCTGAATTGTCAAAAATGATATATAGCGATAATATCATACTTCAAAATTAAAGAACATAAAAGTGGAAAATGTGTTTGACATCTGAAAATCCAAAAGTCGGATCAGATATTCTTATACAACGTCCAGCATTATTAACTTCTCATGCTCTCTACCCACAACCCCGAACAACTATCTACTGTTACCCGAGTACTGAAACTTGGTCTTCAGATAATAGGTAATGATTTATCATTGCATGACAATTACACCATCAATAAGGCAATTCTTTTCACGCCTAGGTAAAATGACATGATTTGATATCTTTCGTATAAGACGCTGTGATTGTATTACCGAGAACAGATTCAAAAGAATCTTTGCTTAAATAATAGTTGTTCTTTTACGGTCAACAAAGAAATTCAACATGTCATGGATGTCATACGAAACCCAATCTTTTTATTCAAATTTGATCTTTCATTTTTGTACAATTAAAATTGATCGACTTTATAATCTTTAGAATTAAAAAAAAAATTCAGGGTAGATTATTATTAGGACGGTTATTATTCGGTAGCTATATTACTCCAGTTCATAGATGTGGAGAGTTGTCATGATCACGTGACAGATTCCTCGTCATAAGACCGGTAGATGGAAGGTAAGGGTCTTGCAAGGGCTGACTGGCCTTTCCTGCCCTTCCAAAGAGGCAGAATAAGAACTCAATTATAGTAGGTGTCGGCAAATTTCGAGTTTTCAAAATTGTCAAAAAATTGAATAGTTCTAAATGAATTCGGTAACACCTCTACAGAGTGAGAGCTTTTTGAATGGGGCGTTAAACAACAATACAACCAAACATCATTTGGAACCTTCGGTTGTCTATCTTATAGGTTTGGCGCTCGTCCCTTAGATGACTGTAGCTTGAACAGGATTAAGTCATAAGATTTAAATATTAACAACAACAATGACGATAAAAAAGTTGACTGTAGAAGATACCAAGGGGGGATAATCAAGGCAGACAAAATCATGGCCAAACAAAAAAGAGACAACAAAAAACAGCTATCAACACAGCAAGACGTGTAAAACCGAAAAATGAAGTAACACGAACCCCAACCAAAATCCAGGGGTGAGTTCAGGTGCTGCGGAAGGGTAAGCAACTCTTGCTCCGCGCCCGGCACCCGCCATGTCACAAGTTTTCGAATACAAAAACGTCACAATCGGGCGATGGTCATAAACGAGAAAAACCAAACACCAACCATGCATAGATTTTTTGCTAAAATATGTTCATTGCAAATCATGATTTCAGATGAGAAATTGATATCTATGTCAACAATCAATCACAACACAAACGACAATCCAAATAGGAATTATTGACCCGCACTCAAAAACGAGAATCATGTCGTCAAGTGAAGCTCATAGTTTATACAAACAAAACCGCAATAAATCTCCTTTTTTCCCCAAATTATCATAATTAAAATCATCAGACTGATAATTCATTAATGTTTTCCTCTTAATTAGAACGTTTTGAAGATAAAAAATATTGAATGGGAAAACTCATTTGAAATGGATTAGTGCTAATGTATTTGGATTCACGGTAACTGATTCTTTTACAAGAGCTTGTTATTATTTCTGTAATACGATACACAGCCGCGTTCAGTTCATATATTCCAATATAAGTGCATGGAATATAGAATAAAATGAACATACTTTCTGAGTATTGTTTAAGCAATGAACTTGTCTGACAGCACGTAATCTGTCTAGAATCGTCCCTTGTTATTTCAGGTTCGATATCCACATTATCATGTATACAATCTGTATTAAACCGTGGTACGAAGTACTGACAAGAGGGTATTATAACTTTTCGCTTTTGCTTTACGCAGACGCGAACCATAGACTGGCTTTTCAATGAAGTGGAACAGTATATTCAATATCGACTGCCAATGAAAACACGATTAAAATTCTAACAAGATTACAGACAAGAGAGTGGAAAATGAAAGGTTTTCGTTTATTCTTCTAACACTCACAACCGGAAAACATGAAAACCTTAAAATTAATTTTTCTCGTTTTGGTTACATGTGTGTTTATGCAGACAGACTGTGGAACTGCTACAGACAAGGAAAATCTAATTACTTACCTTTTCTCAAATTACAGCACCGAGGTCCGACCACCGTACAATCAAAGTGAAATTTTGTATGTGAACATGATATTTTACCTATTTTCAATTTTCGAATTTGATGAAATCGATGGCGTGATTTCTCTAGTAGCAAGTCCGTTTCTTATGTGGACCGATTACAGATTAACTTGGGATCCGTCGGATTTTAATGGAATCCAGGATATAACGGTGCCCAAGTCCAGATTGTGGATCCCGGATATTTTCATTGTCAATCCAGCAAAGAAAATGGAGGCCGTCGGAACTGATGATTTTATCGGCAGAATATCTGCTAACGGGCTGGTATCGTGGATACCTGGAGGAATAATAAAGTCTACATGTGGTGTGGATATGACAAGTTTCCCGTTTGATACTCAGACTTGTGGGGTTATCATGGCGGCATGGGGTTATTTCCCACAGGAAGTTACAATTTTACCCGCCGGTGGTGTTGATTTTACTTATTACCAGTCAAACCAGATGTGGGACATCACGAGCTCGAAACTGGAGAGACACGCGCTAGGTACGTACGATGGAATAATTAAGGCAGAAATACAACTCAAGCGGAAGCCTTTGTACTATGGCCTGAACATCCTTGCGCCGATTCTACTTTTATGTTTGTTAAACCCGCTTGTCTTTATTCTTCCCGTGGAAAGCGGAGAGAGGGTGTCCTATGCCGTCACCATTTTTCTGTCGTTCGCCGTGTTTATGACACTGATCAGTGACACTATGCCGAAGGTTTCCGAGCCCATGTCCCGACTTTCGTATCTGATATTTACGTCCATGGCGTACAGTACCATCATATGTGTAGTGACAATTCTGACAATGCGTTTACATTATAAAGACGAAAATTCAGACATCCCGTCTTGGCTCAAGGTTTTTTACAAACTGTTCAAAGGCTGCAGTTGTGGGAAAATGTGCTGCCGATGCTGTCGGGATGAGCGAAGGAAAGTGACAGACAGTGATACGGATAACTCAAAAAACTCGGGTAACTTTGTCAGGAAGTTGAAAGTACTAGAGTTTAAAGAAGGCTTGCGTGAAGCTGACAGCTATCCCCAAGATAATAATATCAGCTGGAAACAGGTAGCCCTCTTCATTGATCAGGTCTTGTTCATAGGATCAATTACTTTTGTTGTTATGTTTTCTGTTTTGACGTGTACTTTACTCGCAGCAGGATAAGGACATCGGGGTTCTGAGTAATCAGAAATATAAAGATTTTTTCTCCTTTTTGAAGTGAAGAAGTTATTCACACAGTTTTGGATCTCAGTTTTACAAAAAGGTTTGGACTTCAATTTAGTTTGATATACTAGTCGATACCCCCAATTAGAGCACAAGTCACAGAAGTCGTGGTTATTAAGCTCTTAATTTACTCTCAAATTTTGAGCACGTAATTCTATCAATTTTTAATATAGACTATAATCATGTGTGGTACTTATGTATATGAATCGGAGTTTTTGGTTGGTTTCGAAAAAATAAGAACTTGCTGACGATTCTCATAATTTGGAGGAATAACTGTGTTTTAAAGGACTTTATATTTTACATATCTAAATTCGTTATCAAAACAATTACAGAAAAATGATTACGGGAGTTAACCATCGGTAATTGATGGCTCATGTTAAATACGGACATTGAAGAACATTTTTGTAACATATGGACGTTAATTTACGAACTGGATTCAAAAGTCTCGTACATATTTCCTTGTGCCATATTTTTGCGCTGGTTTCGAAAAAATGAGAACTTACTGACGATGCTTACAATTTGTCCTATATTGTAACCTCATACCTACATGCTAAACCAGAGTAAAATGTTTTTTTGTAAATAACACTGGAATAGCATAAATGGTGCATGAGATATATATTATGAAATTATACTTAAGTATCAGGATATATTTTAAAAAAAATGTTTAGCGGATTTTGCCAAGAGAGTTAAAGCAAATATTTGCAAAAGAGATTTTTAAGTGTGTACAAAACGGGATTAATAAAAGCATTGTCGTCGAAGAACAGCTTAATGAACATTGTTCTCATTTTTTCTCTCTTTTTTTCCGGAGAATCATTAACCTTTTGGGACCGAGTTTGAGTCATAATCACGGTATGATGGGATATACCTGTCTTTCGGATGGGACAGTAAAAACCCGGAGCTCCTGTATCATAGTAGGTGTGGGCATTTTAAATGACCCTCCATACTTTTAGGTTATAATTATACAAGTACAGAGCATAGGCAAAATTTGTCGACTTTCACAGGCAAACGGTAACGTTTCCATATAATTGAAAGCTTGTTGAGTTGGATGCAGCAATACAATAATGCATTAACCTGGTAGACAAACATTTTTCATATTGGATTTCTATGTATTCAGTCAAATGATTAAATTGAAAGACTTCAATATTTTTTAATAGATTTAATGCAACAGAATTAATAATTCAGTTAAAAGTTGTTTTTGATTTATCAATTCTAAAAAGACTGTCGTATTAAAGTTTAATTAAAATTTTGATGGCATTATCATATTCACTTTACCTTTTTATACGCACAGGAAATTATTTTATCAATATGAAGTAGTTTAACGATGCGCACTTCCGGCAGACACTTAGATTTATTGGAAGTGATTAATACCCAATACGGCTTTGAAACTAATTAGAGATTGAAAAACCTTTCTCGGGCAACAAAAGAACCTGTGTACACATTGACGAGCTATTTGTTTGCTTTAATGATATTTAAGCAAATTTCTGTAATATTTAATTAAGATACTGATTAGGCCAATATTAATTTCATTAAAATTGTGATTTCATTCTGCCCCTGAACATAACTTGGTTGATTAAGCAATTTGATTTTTAAACTCCTCTTGGCTTTTTTAACGAATATAGTAGCAGTTACGTCCCCTTCATATATTTACATAACTGGCATCAACAACGGTTTTTCTAACCTCTTAAGGCCGGTACACACGTAATGATTAAATTTATAAGATTTGTGTAATATATTACTTTGGTGTACACACACAAATACATGTTTCATGAGATTGTAAACAAATGCATGTGCTATCCATTTCCTGCCATAAAGAGAAATACTACAATGGTTCTAACAGAGGGGATAAGATAGAGTTATACTAAATCACATTGTGTGTTATTCTTGCCAATTCGGTATTCAAATAAGGTATGGTATGGTATTGTTCTTTAACTTCACACTCAAGAAAATTTAACTCATATGGAGACGTCACCGTGTGCCAGTGAAGGGCTACAAATTTTGCGGTTCTTTAACGTGCCAACACCTACTGTGACACGGGGCCTCGGTTTTACTGTCTCATCCGAAGGACGGGGACGGCCAACCGCGGAGTGGCGCTGACGCTGTTAGAACCGGATCTTCCGATTCGCTGTCGAACACGCTAGCCACTCGGCCACGGAAGCCCGATAAGGAATAGTTATAGATAATCACATTGTGTGTTGTTCTTGCCTATATGACATTCAAATATGTACAGATGCCTTAAATACTACCAAGAAATGGTAGGTTCGGCTATGGGTCAGAAGGTGACAAGAATATGAGACAAACCGTGCTCTATTACAAGAAATTAGGAATTGTGACACAAGATGTTGGTCGAACTTTTTATGATATGCACCCCTTGAAACATTCCAAATCTCTTCTTTCTTCCTCTTCCGGCAAGTTGATTAGTATTTATACTATTGTACTGGAAAATGCTGTTTCAGGCGTTTTTGACATATGAGTCCATATCCATGTGATTACATTGATGCTGAAAATAAAATTTGACCCCCAACCAGGACGTCTGATTGGCTATTAAACAAAGCTAAGTTAATGCATGTATTTAGAGATAGAGAAGTGCTCTATCCTTAAGTTGATTTTACAGGGGTTCCAATAGTCTCGGTTAAAGTCAGCTTATCGTAACTTCTACGGTCGGTACAATGATCTGGTTTGCCGATACGGCCTGTCATTTGGTCGAATGCTGTCTGACATGTTTCATATCGATTATAAGGCCATTCTTTACACAATGATTTTGACTACGGATTATTCCGTTTACCTGATCAAGATATAGGGCTCCCTACGGATGTGAACGGTCAACAGGAGGTGCTTACTCCTCCTTGGCACCTGATAGTACCCCTGGCGTATCACGAAGTCCGTGTTTGCCCAACTCCTTATTTTGCATTTTGTTTGTAGGGATATGAGATCGATCACTACTCGTTGCCTTTACCTTTTTGTTGTACTAATAGATTTTTGAAATCTAAAATTACCATGCATTTGACATGCACACACGGTAAGATTATCTTATGAGACGGATCTCATCAGATTAATCTTACCGTGTGAAGCGGGCTTAAAAATAGAGTGTCCGATTAGATAATGCTTCGTTCGTCCAGCTGACTACCTCTACTGTAAAATTCGGCTAAAACGAGTTAACTCTTAGATGGAACGGAATGATTTATTTTAATGTTTAGACATTAATTCATTAATTCAACATATAATCCACTAAAGAGTCGTACGAACTCAAGAGTAAATTGAATCGGATCAGTGTGTTTAATTCATGTCGGAGCAAATTGAAAGAAACCAATACTAAAATTGATAAAACGAAATTAAAGAAATATTCATTTTCAATAGTTTTCTCTTTGGCACTGCTATATACATGTACATGTACACATGTAATTTAAAGATTTGTGTCACATTGTCTGAGGTTGACAAATCTTGAACTAAATATACATGTAAACGACTTCAGCATTGGAAGCACAACGCGCATCTGAGCTTAATACTTAGTTCCCTCGAACCTCCCCAGTTTCGAGTAATGATGATCTCTTTATTGTGAAATGTATGATAATGTTATGTACATATCTTTATTTTTCTATATAGTACGTGTTCGAGTAGCATGTCGATAAATGAATTGGTGTAGGAAAATGTTTATGGTGTCATCAAAGATCAAAGGAGAGTTTATGTCATTCGTTCCTCCCCATAAAACCTTTGCTTACTTACTTGCATACATATTCTTTATCTCGAGTTTAACACTGGTGTTTAAAAATATATACCGGTAATGCGCCAAAAGAAACTAACGTCTCTTTGATCGGGATCAGGTTAAACCCAAAGTTTCAATTTTGTGTAATATTATAGATTTTTGTTTTCTTAGCTATCTGTGGCTATTTTCTTTTATATTGTCATAACCACAGGCCACGAAATGCATAAATTATTCATAATATTACCGGCATTTCAATTAAGCGCGAACATTGATGATCAATAGTTTCAGCTTCTTCTCCGAAAGTCCTTTATTAGAGAACAGACACTGTCTGACTTTAAAGTTTATATTTTGTCTTTGTTTTTTTTCTTTTATTTTATTGAAATTGTAAAAGAAATAACCTGCAAATGATTTCTTTTATACCTCTTATATTGATAAGTCTTTTGTTATATCTATTCAATATTCAGCATGTTTTTTTCTCTCTGCATGACGATATGTTTTTTTTAATTTAATTGCGTAGCACCCTAATTCTATCTGGAAAAATACTTAATTAAGCTGTTAGATGTCACTGAATTTTAGTCTTTCACAAAGTTCTATCTCAATTAAAGTGAATAATTATAAATGGAAGCAATTGTTGTTGTCCAAGATTATTGTCAAATCGAAAATACCTACTGCCTCGAAAGTAATACACGATGTCAACTAGACCGCTATCTTCTATATTTATTTTCGGATTTGTTTTATATATTGAATTTCCAGTTTAAAATTTATTTCCCCCTACTTTTGCAAATTTGAATTTCTTTGCGCCAGAATTTGTCTTTGATATTTGTTTGAATTCAGCGTAACAACGTTGGCGCAAATGGGGTTCGCATTTGTTTACTTACAGCAGTCCCTACCGGAATTGACAAAGGAAATGCACAGAAAGTAAAATAGACCCGTTGCGTAATTTTAAATAACCTATACTTTGGGAATCGATAACTTGCCAAACAAAGCCTAGTAATGGAACGTCGGTTTTAGCGGCTTTCTCCGTTAAATTAAAGTTATGTTCTTCCCTTCGCTTATTGCCCTTTCTTTTGTGTTACGTTTAATTTTGAAATTTTTGGAATTAGCCATCGATCGTGCGATGACCAAGCGCCTTTAGAACCCCTTACCCGAAAACTTACCGAAAAAGGCATGATAAAGATACACCCAACACTCTAGACAATTGATTTACAGTAATTGGCGTCTCAATATAAGTAAAATATTACTGGGAGATGATACAAAACGATAAAACTACTTCTTGTACAGCAAAATATTTTCAACACTTACAGATAGATGGACGGCTAATAATTGATATGTGGATATTAGGGGCATTAATTCAGCTATGATATAAGATAATCTACCTTTTAACCTTTATTTATCCTACAAGCAACGTTATATTAAGCCATGATTGAACCACAAGTTAATACATTTATAATCATAAGATGCTTTCACGCATGGTTTCTACAAAGAATAAAAATAAAAGAAGCACGACAGGTTCATTCCCTTTAAATAAGGGTAAACGTTTATGCCCAAACTTTCTGCAAGTTATTTCACTCTACATGCATGTATTTAAGATTATTAAAATCAGCTTATCTCGCGTGCACCATTGCAAGTTATTACAGTAGTTGATATTAAATCTTGGCTCGAGAATAATTTACATCTGATATTCTCTAACCTCTAGCTTCTCAACCAATCAGGAATCAGTATTAGTGTGAGTTGAGTAAATTCTTAGACCTAAGTAATTGCTCTAACAGTTTATTTGAACTATTGCAATAATTTGCGATTTTCAAGTTTCTAAAGTTTTATGATGCCATACACTTGTAATTACAGGTAAAACGATTCTCTGACAAACGAAAATTTCGTGATCTATATTTAAGTAGTTTAAATCTAATGTATTTAAATATAAGTGCACTGGAGCAATGAGCGCCGTCATGACGAAAAGGGTAGCGTGTTCATCCTCTGATCATAATGTTACCGGCTAAAATCCTCTCGGCTTGCTTATTCTTTCCTTTGGACAAAACAGTACATACTGAGGTCCCCTATTAGAGTCGATGTAAGAACGTTAAAAGACCTTCCCTGCTCAATCGCAATGACATAATGTTGGTCAGAGGCAACAGCTCATAGCACTTCAATAGTATTCGGTGACGTCACCATATAAGTGAAAGATTGTTGAGTCGGGCGTTAATCAATGATCACTCAAAAACAACTAAATCTACTTGTTGTTTTATTGTTCTTTAACGATCCACTCAAGAATCTTTCTCTCATATGGAGACGTCACCGTGTGCCCGTGAAGGGCGACACATTTTGCCTTTGTTCGGCTCTTATAGCCGTAGGCAGAGAGGGTTCTCTAAAGTACCAACACCTACTGTGACACGGGACTTCGGTGTTTACTTTCTCATCCGAAAGACAGGAACGGCCTACGCAGCGTGGAGTTGCGCGGATTCGAGTCCTGACCCTTCGATTCAAATTCGAACAAGCTATTCACTCGACCACGGCGGCCTTACTTAATATAGTACTTACTTCTACTCTAGTAGGATTACCATAATTAAAACAAACATGTTGTCCCTTTAAAAGTAAGAAGGCATAACGATTAACCATCTGTTTAGAACATTGACAAATATAAGCATCTACAGACTTTATTGACAAGTGAAGCGTTTCTCGCCACAACAGTGCTTAAAATAAATAGTATCTTTTACAACAATTAGAAGTACGTCATAATGGAAAACAAAAAGATAAGACGAGCTCCAGTTACAAGAAATGACAAACCACCAAAACATACTACTCACAAGGAGATCCATGGGTTATTATGTATAATTTACGTTTACGATTTACTGTTGAGTTAGGCGTAAATGTTCATGTTTAGGCATGCTCGCTATTTTTATATTCCGCATTTGTGATATTTAAAAATGATTATGACATTTACTTTCCAATCTGATGAGCAGCAAATGGAGTCTTCATATACGATACCAACGAAGGTGATTAAATCCGTTATTGGAGCTAGCTGGAGATACATCTGATCGATTATATTTAAGCATTTTTCTTTTCGTCGGGTATCAAACGCTTCTCGTTCCGATGAAGTGGAACTTTAAGTAACAGATAGCGAGTTTGTTAAGAACTGTCAACGAAAATAACATTGGATTTTGAAAAGTTTACTCAAGTCACATTAGGGAATTCGTTCTTTGTTGTTAATTTTGGAATTTTTGAAGGTGAAAACATGAAAGTATTGAACTTTATACTGTTTCCGTTGATATCCATTGTAATTTGGCAGGTAGAATGCGGAACAGTTACGGATACGGAAACTCTTGTCACACACCTTTTCACAAACTATAGTAAGGAAATTCGACCACCGTATGACCACGATGACAGGTTGTTTGTCGGTGTGACATTTTTCCTGTTTTCGATATTTGAATTTGACGAAATCGATGGCGTTATTTCTGTGGTGGCTAGTCCGTTCCTGATTTGGGAAGACTACAGATTAACCTGGACCCCATCGGATTTTAATGGTCTCAGTGAAATAACAGTTCCGAAGTCCAAATTGTGGGTGCCTGATGTTTTCATTGTAAACCCGGCAAAAAAGATGGAACCGATAGGGACGGATGATTTCATTGGCAGAGTAGCTGCTACAGGACACGTATCATGGCTACCCGGAGGGATAATAAAATCAACCTGCGACGTCGATATGACGAATTTCCCGTTTGATACCCAGACATGTGAAGTCATAATGGCGGCCTGGGGCTATTTTCCAAATGAAGTTACACTGATACCATCCTCGGAGGGAATCGATTTCACCTATTATCAACCAAATCAAATGTGGACGGTCACCAAATCCAAGCTGGAAAGGCACGCCCTCGGTTCGTACAACGGTATAATCAGAGCGGTATTTACCTTGAAACGCAAACCGCTGTATTATGGTCTGAACATTCTATCACCTATATTTCTTCTGTGTATTTTGAATCCGCTCGTTTTTATTCTTCCAGTAGAAAGTGGGGAGAGGGTGTCGTATGCCGTCACTATTTTTCTGTCGTTCGCCGTTTTTATGTCACTCATTAGTGATTCCATGCCAAAGGTCTCGGAACCCATGTCTCGCCTATCGTTTCTAATCTTCACGTCCATGGCATACAGTACCATTATTTGTATCGTTACCATTCTTACCATGCGTCTGTATTACAAAGATGGCGATTCCGAGGTTCCATCTTGGCTCAAGTCTATCTACAAATTATTTAATGCCTGTAGTTGCGGGAGGTTATTGTGTCGATGTTGCAGGGAAAGAAAGCCGAAAGTGGAGGATAGCGACATTCATAAAAGAAAACAATCTGACAATTTTGTCAGAAAAGTTGAAGTGTTGGACTATAAAGAAGATCCACGTACAGGAAATAGGTACCCCAAAACTGATAATATTGACTGGAAACGGATAGCTTTGTTCATTGATCATATTTTATTTATTGGGTCCATCATATTTGTTTTGATGTTCACCATTCTGACAATCTCTTTATTGGCTGGATCTTGAAAATTGATAGCTATTCAAAGATGGGCAATCAGAAATTTATACCTCAGGGAACCCGTCTAAAAACACAGTAACCAGGTTATGGGACATTGTTTAGTGCTTTCTCAATGCAGTTAATGCCGGGCAAATAAAATAGCCAGTGACTATGGCATTTTTATTTTTATACGTAAATATATTTTTTTTTTTTGTAAATTTATCATATAAATCCAGTTTTGTAGTGTGCCATTTTAACACATCTTGCCGAAAGGATTGAATACCAAACATCTATAAAATCTGGGATTTATTAACGTGGAAATATATAAGCGACTGGACTTAATATAATTTTCTCGCGGTGCAATTTGGTAGAGTTCAATGTATGAGACCTTTATTTGACCATGATTTGTGGAAGAAAGGTGAAATATCATTCGGGAATACTATTTTCGAAAGGAAGAACTCTAAGGAAGTTCCAAGTGAGTGAAGATCTAGCGAATAATACTGGATATACAGTCTGTATAGCATTGGATTCCATCAAACTATAGTAAATAACGAATTTATATTCCGAAACTTTCATTTAAATATTGAAAAGTGAATTCGTTTTTTGTACATATTTTCATTATAAGCTCGAAATAAATCATTTTGGCGCTCTTCCAAACATACGAATGGAACAAAAATGCCGCGGTGAGAAAAAAAAGACAAAAAGGTTTGTTTTCAATATGCAATACTCAGTTTGTCGATTTAGGTCAATGTTATTTTTATCGTTTTCCAGTTAAAATTAAGACATGTATATATGTTCAAGAGTTAACAAGTTTAAACTTCATTTATTTTACAACGATTAAAAAACTTAGTTCAATTAACTTATATTAATGTCTTTCGTCGGCTCTAATGTCGGCGTGCGTGGGTCCTTGCTGTGGGAGGAACCCCACGTGTCCGAGTTGTCGACAACCATACCATCTCAAATACTACCTAACCAAATCTTGGGATCGAATCCGGGCTGCATTGGTGAGGAGCCACCGCTAACAACTACGGTACCTAAGCACCCTGTTCAAGAGTTGCATGTGTCTAGGGACCAAGGTTTAGTTTTAAAAAGTCGTTCTGTGATAGAATCCCTATTTACCGTAAGTTTTAAAGCTTTTTTAGATTATACTCCCTGAAAAAAATATAATTAAAAGTGTCTGTATAAGCGGTATCAAACATTTCAGCGTGACTTGAAGTTTACACTAAATGATCATATTTTGACCTCTTATGCAGTTTCAAAATAAACTGAAATAAAGAGTTAAGGTAATGCTTGCGTCATGCTTGTTTTTTTCTGAATTTATCAATCGTACTTAAATGGCTGACCGGAGTAATATACACACAATTTGTTTTGTAACACAAACATTATTTATTTATTTAAAAGGGGTATATGACGCGTGGGCGAAAACAGCGTAACTTTATTTTAAGATATTATCTAAAATTACACCTTTGGATCCGCTCTCAATATCTGTAGAGTTATGTCGAAATCCTTTTAAAATAATTGTTGTGATTACTCAAACATAAATACAATCTCTCTCTCTCTCTCTCTCTCTCTCTCTCTCTCTCTCTCTCCTTAATGTCACAATTGATCCAGGTCCGTTTCATATGGTCAAGTTCGTTCTTTTTTCCTACTACAAAGAAGCTTGTATAAATGTCATTTAAACATTTATATACAGTTTGAGAATGATGAAAATAGTAAAAATCAGTCTACATAACATGTATATCAAACTCTCATGTAATGAATTCTCGCTCCAATTGAAATAATTCTAATTCTCCGGCTAATTTACTCTTTGACTATTTTATCAGAATCGATTGCTTGAAAACCTCTGTTTATATGAAAGAAACCCATGTTTATAACGTTTTCTCTCTCCACTTCAAAAACCGTAAGATGTTTTGAAAAGCAAATTAGATCTCATACATTGAACTATGGCATAAGAAAAATTTTGAATATCTGGTCAGATGTTTTCAGATTTAATCTTTGTAAGTATATGAGGAAACGAATTTCTCTTTGAGCTAAATCCGTTCAATGACAAAAGAGGTTTTATACAGAGTTCAAAGCGGTTCACTAGCTGTTCATCGACCGTTCCTTACTCAGACGTTATTAGGTAGTACACGCGTACTGCGTATTTGAGAAAACGACACCCAGTTCAAATCAAAACTTAGTAATAAGCTGTCTAGATCATAAAGCCGGGATGAATGTATAAGCTTATTTTGGTTCTATCTAAAACAAACGCTTAACATTTTCCTTAAATTGGTTCTAACGGGTTTTCCGTGTTTTTCCTTTTGATCAATAGTAATTATATATTTCAAGTTTGACTTACGTTTTTTTCTTTGTTGACAGCGTTGCGCTCTTCTTTTCTCTTTAATACTCGTACGCATGTTCGAACATTCCAATTTTATTCAAAAAATAAATTTTATTTCAGACACATTAAAATGAAATCAGTATCTAAACAGATTTGCAACAAATCGGTAAGACCAATTGATTGCTTTGAGTATTAACTGTCTATTTTGAAATTAAGAAGAAATGTTATTTGAATGAGCCTTAAACATGAATATTGGAGTAAAAGTCCATCTCCTGAGGTCTCTGAGTATTTTCATTCACGATAATTAGACCTCCATCTATTGATGGTCTGTAAACAGGAGCAAGATCATTGTTCAAGTCTATGTTAATTAAATTCGTTTTC
Source organism: Pinna nobilis (assembly GCA_016161895.1). Taxonomy (NCBI): domain Eukaryota; kingdom Metazoa; phylum Mollusca; class Bivalvia; order Pterioida; family Pinnidae; genus Pinna; species Pinna nobilis. The sequence goes on from JACSZP010034521.1 coordinate 17,781, forward strand.
CCGTTTTTGACATAATGACAATTTCACTTTCAAACGAATAGAGGTAAACAAAATTAACTAAACAATTTTCATGCAGAAAATATATTTCTTTAGATTTTTCATTACATTAATCTTTGATCGACCAATCGAAAGTAATTTTTTATTTTTGTGTGCGTCAACCTCTCTCCAATGAATGATTGATTATTGATAATTTTAGTACGTTGTGTTATTTTTCAATTAAAACTGGATTTGAAAAAAAAGAAACTAATTAGTGCGATGAATAAGACGGCTCAGATACAATTACAGTAAACTACCGCGGAAGTTGACCTTAGCGTATAAAAGATTGCCAGGACAATGTATGTATGTATGTATGTATGTATTTATGTATGTATTTATGTATGTATGCGTCTATCTATCTATCGATCTATCTGTCTATCTGTCTATCTATCTATCTATCTATCTGTCTATCTCTCTCTATCTATCTATCTATCTATCTATCTATCTATCTATCTATCTATCTATCTATTTATCTATCTATCTATCTATCTATCTATCTATCTATCTGTCTGTCTGTCTGTCTATCTATCTATCTATCTATCTATCTATCTATCTATCTATCTATCTATCTATCTGTCTGTCTGTCTGTCTGTCTGTCTGTCTGTCTGTCTGTCTATCTATCTATCTATCTATCTATCTATCTATATGTCTGTCTGTCTGTCTGTCTGTCTATCTTTAATCTTAAGGATATCGGTTGATATTCTGGGGCAGTAAGTGCCATCTTAATTATCAGATCAAGAACAAATGAAATTTTAATCATAGATCAACATCTTTTTTCTGTACTCGTATGACTTTCATGGAACATTTGCGCCTATTGTGGCACAACATAAGGGAACGCTGACTCCCTTTAGACACCTAGTTCCATCCTGTTCCATAGCTTAAACATTTCGGATGATAAAATTCACCAACCGGGACAAGTTTTGCAGTTTTTCTATCATTTTTACTGAGACTGACTTTTATGTCCCAAATCTCAAACTTACATAAATACTTAAGCTATGTGTATACTTTATGAAAATAGCTTCCTCAACGAAAAGTACAAACGAAAAAAAATGTTAAAACGCACTGTATGGATAGAAAAGAAAATCTTTTAGGTATCATGACTTATGAAAAAAAAATCCTTTAATTGAAAAACTGATGATATGTGTTTTAGACACTAGATAGTCTAAAATACATTAAACTGGTCGTGATACCAATCAAAGAAAAGTTCAATAACTGAATACTGAGTGTTAGATTTAAAAACAAGAATACTTTTGCCGAATCTTTATGAGTTTTGACGTCGATCACTATTCGCTTCCTTAATTACCTTTTAACATTTTCTCTTGGCTTAGAAAAGTTCCTAATCTGTATTACTATCAAGAACACATAACAGAATATCTTGTCGAAAGACTCAAGAACGATCCTTATTCTGGTTATGCAGGGCAAAAAGACCGCTCTGTGTAGGGAGATTTGCTTTCTTTAGAGGTTGATTTAAACTATCAAAAAAGTATTTGTGACTAGATGGCCTTTATACACACGTGGTCACTAAATCAAGTTTAGTGTACTCACATTTATACATTTCTTGTCAGAGGCGAGGTTATTTCATTAGATTTTGAAAGCAAATGGTGAAAGGGGTGCCATATAAATTTAGCAACAATTTATTGAAAAAATTTAGTACGAGATATTGAAAACCGATTTTCTTGATCCAATCATTTGGTATGGCCGCTTCTTCACGGTAGAAGATTCACTATGTATGTTGCAGACTCTTATCTATTGTCCGGAGCACCTGAACTCACACCCGGTATTTAGTGGGGTTCGTGTTACTCTGCGTGTAGTTTTGTTTCCTTTTTGTTTTGGCCACGGTTTTGTCTGTCATTGTCTTTTTGAATTTGGAATGCCCCTTGATATCGTCTACTTCCCTTTTCAACAAGTCAGTAAACTTTTAACATAGATAGAGACATTCCCATAAAATTTGATATCATCTTAACTGGTTTTTCTTGTTTTGTCGACTACACAATGGTTACTTAATATCTATAGTTTGTATGACACTTTTAGTGAATTTTTTTCAACCAGGAGTTCTTCAAAACATTTGTTGATTTGTTACAAGTGCTTCTTCAATGACATTTTTTCGCTAATTCGTTACCGTCTAACTCAGGAAACGTTCACTTATATGGATACATTATCGATGCTGGTGAAGTGCGGCAATAAGGCCTATATGTATTTTTCAAATCGCATTTTAATTAAGGGTTACCATGTGACTGCTTTACAAAAACTGACAGGGTATCGGCGAATCCCCTGTCAGAAATGAAGTTTCACCGCGAGACCTCAGCCGAGTGGTGAAACGGAGATTTCTGATCGGGGATTCAACGATACCCTGTAAGTTTTTGTAGAACAGCCACACGGTAACCCTATTCTAATGCTCCTTACATTCTTTACTAGTGGTGTCGTTCCAGAAAGTACTGAGACGCATCGATATCCTACTTTTATCGATGACTAAATTGCCATGTTGGTCATTACAATGACGTTAAAGTAATACGTAAACAATCAAAATGTGATGCCATTTAAAAACTAGCAGTGAATCGTGGATACCCTGTGAGTTTTCAACTTCATTGACCAATGAAATAACGCGAAACAAACACAATGCAATAGAATAACAGATTACTTCCGTATACGGTTTCGTCGACGCAAAGTAACTAGAGGATTGTGCGCTTAAGCACAGAACTTTTATTGATCGTGTCTGATTTCCGCCGATTCTTAGTATGTGAGAAAGTTTGTCTTTTTTGCTCTTAAGAGGTAGGTATCATGTACTCGTGTATTTCCCCTAGAAAAATTGATGATGTTTTCATTTTTTCATTCAAAGTAGACATCTTTTTCGACATTTGCGGTTTTGGTGCGACATTTCATTACAAAAATGTCTTTCAATAACAAGCTTTTTACATAAATTTACCAGCGGAAGTGACATATCTCCTTGCGACCAGCTTTCCAGGGGAAATAACATTTCCAAAATGGGAAATATTTCATTTTTTGCATCATTCACATTAGAAAATGAATATCGTTTTTTTTATATCGTTAAATCAAAAAGTGTCTAGTGTAGCACAAATTCATTTCAAAATAAACTAAACCGCTGGTTTTTGAAAATATCATAAATGTAACGGTGTGAACATACGTAAATCTGAACAAAACTTGACATAGTCTATGAACCTTAGCTTATGCAAGAAGAGATCTTCGGCGTCTTAAATCATCTTTTGACAAATGACTTTACGATAGCATTCCCACTTTACTAGTTAGATAAAGCATATGAATTTTTTCAACCGAAATCGACATTTAACTGAACTCGCTGGGTTTCCGTGAAACATTTGGAACGGGTGTGGTATGCCAACAGGTAAACGCTGATTCCTCTGGACACCTGGTCCCATCCCGTTACGTATTTGCATTTATTTTCCACACTGAGATCGTCATTATCCAGGACATGTCATATTTTAGGACAAAGGTATTTGAGTGACCTTTAGTACTTCTTCAGTTTTGCTTGTTAAATAAAAATATGTACATCGTTTCTCGTTTATGAGCATCATCGATTGTGACTTATTCTTGTATTCGATGATGTGTGACACGACGGGTGCCACGCGTGGAGCAGGAGTTGCTTACCCTTCCGGAGCAACTGAACCCCCTTTTTTTTAGTTGGGTTCGTGTTACACTATTTTTAGTTATAAGTGTATTTGTGTATTTCTGTTTGTAATTTTGTCTCCTTTTTGTTTTGGTCACGATTTTGTCTGTCGTTGGCTTATTCTATTTGGAACGCCCCTTGATATCTTCTATTTCACCCATTTTACGTATTCTAGGCTTTAAACTTGGACTCTGTATTCCTAGAAGTAAGTATTATATCATGCTTCTGTGATCGATGTTTATGAGGTACTATGTAGGTTCTACATGTCATTTGCACATAACCCTTTTATTGACATCGAATTCGACCGTGAAGCGTTATGGAAAAATTCAGTGACAAAAAGTCCCATTTATGAAAACGAATGCAAACATGAAAACAAATTAATTGAAATCGTTAAACATCATTTTATATCTTAATTGCCGTGTATTATTTAAAACAGCTTTGTTAATTTGAATTAATGACGCATGTGAATAGACTCAGTTTGAATGTCGATCATGTAAATTCATTAAGACGTCTTCGGCATAAGTTGGTTTCCGGTCGATAACGGAAGATCAGAACGAGAATGTTAGTATTTATAAAAGGATTTGAGAAAAAATTATCATCATCAAAGTTGTCAAATTTGAGACAGATCTTTTTTTTCAAAACGGATAAAATCAGCAAATTCTTCCGAAATGAAAGTCCAAACGTTTAGCATTGTTCTTCTTATATTTTGTTTGGAAACGTTCAAAGTAAAATCCAAAACTGTAACGGATACTGAAAATCTGTTTACGTATTTGTTTACAAATTACAGTGCGGATATTCGTCCTCCGTTTGACCAGAGTACACCTCTGTATGTAAAAGTTGGAATGTATATCTTTTCGATTTTCGAATTTGATGAAATCGGAGGAACAATTTCCCTAATTGCGAGTCCAAAACTACTCTGGGAAGACTATAGGCTAGTCTGGAATCCAACCGAATTTAATCGGATCAGAGAAATCACTGTGCCTAGTCAGAAAATCTGGATACCTGATATATTCATTGTAAATCCGGCAAAGAAAATGGTAGCAATTGGCGATGACAGTTTTGTAAACCGCGTTATGTCAAATGGATTAGTATCGAGGTTACCCGGTGGTATCATATCATGTACGTGCAGAGTGGACATGACCAATTTTCCATTTGACACTCAAACTTGTGGATTTATCATAGCGGCATGGGGTTATCTCCCCTACCAAGTGACTCTTCTGCCGAGTGATAGCGGTGTAGATTTCACATTTTATCAAACAAACCAAATGTGGACAGTGATGAATTCATCCTTACAGAGATACGCCTACGGTTCGTATGACGGGATGATTCGATTGGAAATTTCACTCAAAAGAAAACCAGTATATTTTGGTCTGAACATATTGGCACCCATAATGTTACTGTGTTTACTAAATCCTCTGGTTTTCATCCTTCTCATGCAGAGTGGCGAAAGAGTTTCCTACGCCGTCACCATTTTTCTGTCGTTTGCCGTTTTTATGACGCTTATAAGCGAGTCCATGCCTAAAGTGTCGGAGCCATTGTCTCGTTTGTCGTTCCTTATCCTGACGTCCATGTCGTACAGTACCGTCATATGCGTCATCACAATTCTGACCATGCGATTGTACTACAAAAAGGAGAGCTCCGAGATCCCATGTTGCCTCAAAAACATGTACTTAATGGTCAAAGGTTTGAATCCCTGTAAGAGTTGTAGCTGCATATTTTGCTGTTGCAAAAATAAGAAAGCGAAAGTAGAGGATTGCGACGTACAAAAAGTTAAAATGGCACGTAAATTTGGTTCAAACACTGAAGTCCCATGTGAAGACCCATCGTCAAAGGTCAGCAAACTAAACCGGAAATCTGATGACGTTCTCTGGGAAGATATTACGTCATTTATTGATAATGTTGCATTCGTCGGATCGTATGTCTTTGTTCTAACCTTCAGCGTATTAACGTATATTTTCCTTGTAGTGATATAGAGGTTTCGTTGCCATAAATGTGCGAATGTATATTTTTCACAGCATCATTGAACAGAAATTTATTTCAACATTTGTACAAATGAAAACGATTGAAATATTCTGATAATTAGCAAGCTATTTTTGAAGTTATACACCTTTTTCAAAACAATTCGCGATGGACGTTTGCCTTTATGGATATTCATCATGTGACATTTAGTTAAGTACCTGTCTAACTTGAACAAAAGGATGACAAAGGATGCCGATCGGATAGTGTCTTTAGTGTTTTTGCAGCCTACCAAATTTGAAATTAATTTTAATGGTAATTTACAGAATATTTGTCACATTGCATTCCAAAAGCATTGTCAATCTTCTTTTCTCACCAAAACTAGCAGATTATTTGTCTTTTAAGAATCACTTTTATACCTTTTATAGTTTATTCTCCTTTAAACCGTTTTCTCCGATTCTTTATGCTATGTGATTGATACTTGGCAAACTTTAAGTCAAAAATGTGTTTATATAGACAATTCCACTGCGTCCCCCTTAAATGAGGGTAGCGGTGAACATGAAAAAAAAAATTTTTTAATAATGGCAAGAGGCGTGATTTTCAAATACCGAGATGAATACCGCAAACCGGAAATTGAAAGAATTCATATGATTACTTAACGTTTGTTGTTGTTGTTGTTGTTGTTTAACGTCCCACTCGAGAATATTTCACTCATATGGAGACGTCACCGTGTGCCGGTGAAGGGCGACAAATTTTGCCTGTGCTCTGCACTGCTGGCCGTAGAACAGGGAGGGTTCTTTAACGTGCCAACACCTACTGTGACACGGGACCTCTGTTTTTACTGTCTCATCCGAAAGACAGGGACGACCAACCGCGGAGTGGCGCTGCAGGAATCGAACCCCGGTACCCTCGGCTCGAAGTCGAACACGCTAACCACTCGGTCACTGAGGCCCCACTTAAACGTTTGTAAGGGACTAGGATCTCCAGTGGTAATAGAACGTACTTCTACGTAATCTTCCAAAAGAAATGACGTCAGCGCGGGATAGCGACCTCTTACGTCATTCCGTCACTAATAGAAACAATAGTCCAACAAGAACGCTATCGGGTATCACATGTTACATTATCTTCCATTTTAACAGCTTGTTGTCATTAGACAAATCTTTGATGTTTACATTTTGTTTCGTGCCGTAGTTAACATCTGGTATTTTCGATTTTCAATAAATATAACAATGCACATTATTTTTGCTTTTTATTTCTTAAAATGTTATTTAGTAGCATGCAGTATAAATATACGCGTCGGGTGTAAAGTACCGTTCATCGTCTGCTATGCAGTGGTAGTGCAACGAAGTTTTCAACATGTCTGACTACATAGAATTTGGTACATTTACGATCACCATGGTCGATGAATTATTTGAAATTTACCAAACCAAGTTCTTTAGCATCTTTGAAGAAATGTTCGAAACAAATTTCGAAGATGTTGAGAACAGGGAACCTGCAAACAACAAGGATTTCGGTCAGATTCAGACTACACACATCTGAATGGCTATGCCAAATGCAAGGCGTCTAAAGACCATATCAAAATAAATACAGGGGACTTGGAAGGCTAAAGTGTTCAACAAGAATTCCATGCAGTTCCAACTTCTCATTCTTGTTTGTTTGTCAGCCCCCCC
>JACSZP010034522.1:0-10314 GCA_016161895.1 Pinna nobilis
TCACCTGGGTTTACTCAGGTGACCTAAAAACCAGTCAGAAAACGAGCCGTGGATCTTTGGTTAGAAGACCGAGACTGTCTCATGGATCTTCAACCATTTTCGCAGTGGATTCTGGTCCTAGCCGAACTTATAAACATACATATAAAAGACCAATTGTTTTAGGTTCGCGCAAGTATGTTGAGAAAAGCAATCTCTTATTTTGATTTTATATTTTGAATTCTTCATTTATATGGGGGCATCACCGAATGCCGGGCCATATGATGGATCGTTCTTCGTGGCGAAGTTTACGGTATCGTCCGGCAATTTGTTTAAACCGCCCCATTCAAAGGATAGGAAAAGCCACTCACTGCCATCGAGCGAGCACAAGCCACTGCCATCGAGCGAGCACAAGCCACTGCCATCGAGCGAGTACAAGTCACAATCTCGCGCTCTGAAGGAAAAACGCTAACCACTAGATTTAACTCAGCGTTTAACATTACAAAATGTGTCGAATACCTTTACATTTATTCGAATCATAAATAAATATAGTGGTGTACCAAAGTACAGGCAAACAGTAGATCTATCAAAAACTTAAAAAACTATCAATAAATACTTACTTTTTCATAAGAGTATCCCTTTTCTTGCATCGCCAGTTTTTCTTGTATATCATACAGTATGTAGCCCTTGTTGCCATCCCGTCTGTCTTGCCGGAACTCAAATGTTTCATTAGAGGCATCCACAAAACGGGACTTCAAGATGTTTTTTATGAGCAGGTCTGCACGATCGTCATTATTTTTAAACTGTTCACACACTGTGGTGTAATTCTCCCCACACACGGATTTGAGGGTTGCGTCCAGACCGTACGCAGCTGCGTACACAGCATTTATGACGTGGAGGATTCCGACATCTTGAATGTACCCTTGTTCTGCTGTTATATCTTTTGTTTGTGACAAACACTGCGTGTCTTGTCTACCATTTGGTACTGTGAGATAACAATTAGCCATCTCCTCGTAGAACTCTGAGAACCACGGATTTTCTTGGTAATTCCCAGGATATTTCTGTCCCATATAAATGTCGAAGTCTCCTATGTTTGTGGATTCCAGTTTTAACGTTACAGATCCCTCTGCAAGGTACTCTACGCCTCCTGATATCGCATCAAAGCTGTTTCCCCAAGTTTCTGATCCAATGAAATGGAATTGCCCAACACTTGCTCCAGAATTACGGGTCATTGCTTTCAACATTTCATTTATATAGCTTGGATCAGCAAAAACGACAACTGTATTTGCTACTGGTCTTGTTAGCAGTTGACGAACCACTTTGTCCGCGCTCTCCCGTGTCACAGTCAAGTTATCTGGGAAGCCAATTACCTGAGATATGCATATTTTGTTTATATTTGCCAGTTCCTGGAATTTCATCGCTCCTCGTCTCCCGTAGTTATTGGGAGTATGGACAACCTGGACATATCGAATATTGTTCTTAGCGAGGAAACTAATCATCGCAAGGGATTGCTTGTCATCGGCAGGGACTGTGCGTAAGAAATACGGGTATCTATCTTGATCCAGTAATTCATCACTACTAGCACCATAACTGATTTGTGGAATTTCCAATGTGTTCAAAATTCTGGCCATGTAAAGCGAGCTATCACTGGAGTACCCGCCGATGTAGGCCGCAATGTCTTCGGGGTCCACAGTCAGTCCATTCCTAGAAAGGGTTAATTGACCGTTGTGGATATCGGACACTAGAAAACCGGATCTGATTGAACTCTGACATGCATCCAGACCTACTCCTCCAAGCTTGATGTTTTTCAGGACATTACTGAACTGCCCTGACTTGTCGTTTACTTTATGGATGGCATACATGAATGCTTCAAGCAGTTGATAACCACTCTGAATGTTCAATTCACCACAAGCAAATGGTACCAGCGAGTTTTCGTGGACATCAAAAACACCTGCAATTCAGAAAATGAAGCGTTACTAGTAGTTAAACAGTAACAAAATGCTCATTCTAAATATTGATCATTCTGTCAATCTTCAATGATTTAATTAATCAATCTGAGAACAACAACTTTCAGAAATTTAGAAAAAAACAAATTGCCCCTTTGCTTTCACGAATATAAGAACTTACCAAAGTTTCTGTGTAAATTTAAAATAATTACAAAAATTGAAATAATACACATACAGAAAGCTGCGAAGACGTAAAGATTGCAATTTCACTCACCTCCAAGCAGAATGTCACCAGGGATGTATGAGAAGTTGAGAGATTTTTGAATGCATGTTGAACAGGGCGAGGGACACTCAGATTGTATGTTTCCAAGTCTAGCTGCCAAATTAGGCGATGAGATTTGAAGAGATGCTCCTGCATATTCTCCTGCCTGAAATCATCCATGAACAAAAAATCAAAGATATCAAGGAAAAAATTCATTAGGGGATTCATAAGTAAATATACAAATCCGGTGGAAACTAGACAAACGCAGACTTCTGATGAATCAGGAGGAGGGATCAGGTGCCACACCCATCGAGTTTCATTGTCAAGTTTGTAAGAAATGAGAATAGAATGAATCGTCCTCACGATAGAAAAAACACCAAGCAATATTATCCAATAAGTAAATCAACTAAAACATTAAGAAAGTTGTTGAAATAAAAAGCTGATAAATACTCATTTATATCGACTTACATGTTCCAGATATGAACCATTGTAGAAAAGTAAGTCCATCCCAACATTTCCCTCTCTGTCGATGAACTGGAACGAAGATCCGGACGGATCGGTGAACATGATACTCTCCATTTTCTGGACGATCAGCTCGTTGACATTGTCCGTGGAATAGTAAGCCGGACACAGGCCATTGTAATTAGGTCCACACAGGTCCTTCAGCACTGCGTCAAGGGCGCCGACTAACGAATATACAGCATTGATAGTGGGCAGCACAAAATTGTCTTGGGCGAACAGTGTAGAATCCGTCACTGGTTTGTAAGGAACGGTACATGGTGTACGATACCTAGGGTAGAAAAAACATATTAGTTAATTAACTTTATTTAAGTAGGCTGAGTAGTAATTGTTTCTGTTGCGTTGTTGTTTAACGTCCCACTCAAGAATATTTCACTCATATGAACTCGGCACTGCTGGCCGTAGAGCAGGGAGGGTTCTTTAACGTGCCACGGGACCTCGGTTTTTACTGTCTCATCCGAAAGACAGGGACGGCCAACCGCGGAGTGCCGACTGTGGGAATCGAACCCCGGACCCCTCGGCTCGAAGTCGAACACGCTAACCACTCGGCCACGGAGGCCCTACTGAGTAGTAATATTTCATGAAATCGGTTAATATATTTCATCACATTAGAAAAATCAGATAAATGTTTGTTAAATGAATCTTCAAAGAGTTCCATGAAATTTCATAGATGTTCAACACAAATCTTATTTCATATTGCTTATTGAACTAGTATTTACACTTGGAACCCGTTGTTTTTAGGATATGTATATCCTTAAATATTCGTGAAAGATTGATCTTGCAATTCTTTTGTTGAACTTTTATCAGTATGGCTACATATTGTCAATAATGGATAAAAAGGGTGAAGTGTGCAAATTAATATCACTTTATGAAAACGAATAAGAATTACATTCTTGGCAAGTCAGGGAGTGTAACTGCTCTCGAATTCTGTTTGCTTTTGCTTACATGCCACAATCGACAATCTCTCGGTAACATGGTGATAACCAGGTTTTATTGGCGGAAGAGAGAACCCGGTTACAAATATCTCCGAAAAGAGACTACGGGTCTTCCACAAGTAAACTGGAAAATTGTCTCACATGATCAACTTATATCTAGTGAGGCACAAACACCCGCTGACTAGAGAGTTGAGAGACAAAATTGTTTAAAATATGCCGCTCTAATTCGAGGCATTACTGGATTGCCGGTGGTCATTTCCCGGGTACATTTGTAACCGGGCTCTCTCCTCCACAAATTAAAACCGACCGCCCCGTATGAAAGATTGTCCAGTGTGGCGTTACAAACAAAACAAACAAAAACATATCTAATCAGAGGAAGCAGTGCTTTTTGTGTATTTACACAATATTGAATTCTAACGAATGGAAATGAATGCAAGTCAATAGAAAAACTCATTGTAAATAGTCTAGTCAATATACGAAAAACTGCTAACTAATTGCAACAGAAATGAATTCGACTTTGACTTGCTGTTTATATCAAAATAAGCATACAGCAAAAAATTTAGAAAAAAAAACTTAGAAAGGAGAGCACGTAAGACATGAGTCGCTTAGCAGGGCGAATTGAAATGTCATTGCTTTCCATGAGCGGAATGCCAGCTAAAATCTGAGTGTCCAAATTTTCAACAACCGAACTATCGAAGTAGAGTTTGTGAGTGTCTCTAGTAAATATGATATTGTCTCACCGACAAGGTGAAGAGCCGTCAGCTTGGTGAGCTGACTGTGAAGAACTTGTGATTTTGACACCTAAACAGTCAGCAGTAGAAGCCTTAATCATAATTAAAAGTGAAATGATTGAAAAGAAGGATCGTACTTACGCATAAAACCCTGGTAAGTCACACTGGAACATCACCATGTAGTACTCAAATAGGAATGTGTTTGTAAAGAATATTTCCATCGGCAGTGAGCTAATATAGTCTCTGTAATCTGAAATTGTTGACGACTTTACATTCAACATGAACGTATTTGACGCTCCTGTCGTAAACAACTGTGCTAGGGACATATAAGGCATTGGCGCGATGAATACAAAATTTGCATAGTTAGGATCAGACGCCATAAGACTTGCTCGATTTTGGAACAGTGCTGCAGTTTCCGCTGTGTTTGTCCACAGGATTACAACATGGGTGGGACTGGCACGAATCGATTGTAAGATTTGTGAGGCACTGAGAGTGTCCGATACCATGTACTTCTGTGTGACGCAAAGTCCCTCTTGTGACGCCACTGACTCAAAAGTGGCCAATCCGTCCTCTCCGTATAGACCCTTTGAATAAATTACAGTCAAGTAGTTATAATTGAGTGACCGAGCTAGCTTGACCATTGCTGTTGATAAAGTCACGTCTCCTTGCAGTGTTCGGAAATAGGTTGGGTATAACTCCTGATTCGCCAACGAGGTACTGGTAGCCAAAGGACTCACCAGAGGAAGTTTTAGGGAGTTTATAAGGTACATGGCATCAAAGGTAGCCGCAGTGTTATCTGTCAGCCATCCAAGAATTTTGGAAGAATCAAACATCATGCGGTCAGCTTCAGAGAGAAAGCCATTTATGCCACTATAGGTGTATGACAGCCACTCGTGGGTACGACCTGTGATGCCACAGTGGTCCAGAAGCATTGTGCCGAGGTTGATTCCGTTCAAGGTCACAGGTGCCTTTCTGCTATTGACTTGTTCAATGGCGTAGGTCATAGCTAGACCCAATTGGACGCCATTTTCTATCTTTAGATCTCCACAGAAGGTTGGAATCTGTGTATTTTGACTGTGAACTCCGAAAACAGCACCAATGATCATATCGCCATCGTAGTACATGTAGGGGCTGCGTGACAGATAAGAACATTCAACACAGGACCCAGGGCAGAAAGACGAGAAGTTCAATAATGTATATCCAGGTGGCAGCACCACAACGGTGTTGGTAAGGGTTAAACTTCCGCTTGCTGTATTGTAGAAGGCGATCTGGAGGGAGAAAAATAATGGGAAATTAGTTAAATACGCTTTTTGAGTATTGGAAGGCAATTATCACATTTTATACAGAATATTTGAAAAATAGGACGCGAGTTATTAAGTAGAAAGTAAACTTTTACATACAGTCGAAGAATTATCCTTAACAGAGGCTTGGTTTTGTGGTACTTCACACAAAGATATCTACTGGTATCTACATGTATATTGGCAAAATTGTATCGTAATTATATTAGCAGGATTGGATTTTTCGAAGAATCATAAATGAGGTTTCGTTTATGGATCATTGGTGATATGCGTCTCCTTCTCAAAAGTAAAAACAAGATCACCTAGCTGTCAGTTGCCATTGACCTTAGGTGATAGCCTCTTTTGTGTGGACAACAACAAATCATGGGCAACAATTGTTTTATCATACTGATCAAGTACACGTATATAGAACTTACAACAAAGAAGTACAAGAAGTGTACTAACTGTATTTTTAAATTTCATAAAGGATTAATTATTGGACTTTAAAAGAAAAATTTGAAGTGTGTTTGGAAAGTGTACATTACACTTACATTGTTATACCGTCCTGCACTGTACTGGAAAACATCATAACCAGTCAGAGCCTCGCCGTTCCTCATCTCAAAAGGTGTTGATTCTATGGTAAATGAGACTTCCTGGATGTATTTCAGGAGTGTCGTATGTGCGTCTGCGGCTGCTCTATACTGGACACAGACCCCAGAATAGTTATCCCCACAGTAATATTTCAAGGTTAAGTCAAGAGCCTTGGCAACTGTGTATACAGCATTAATGGCATAAGATAGGCCATGTGTTTCTTCGTACATTGAGGCAGTTGTGATTGAACTTGGGGTCGTGCACTCCCTGGGATATTTGCTGCGCCAAGATGAATCTAGGTAGCACTGGAAGGCAACCTGGTACCATTCCCTGAACCAGGGTATATCCATTACAAGTCGAGGATTTTGCTGGTTGATCCAAGTTCTAAATCCTGTGGTTGAATACGACTGTGGTTGAAATGTGATGACCCCATTAGCCTCATTTTCATAACCACTAACAATCAAGTTGCTATTGCCCCACATTTCTGATCCAACAACTATGAAATTGCGTTGCCATGACGCTGCTTTCAGAGCCTGCAACATTGCCATAATGTCTCTTGCGTTCAAGAAAGATACAACAACATTTGCCCCGGACTTCATTCTCACTTTTTCTAGAATTTCAGCGATTGAGCCATCCTCTTCTACTTCATATGTTGCAGCTATACATACACGCCCCATTGCACTTATATATTTCATTGTATCTGCCCGTGTCTTGAAGCTCCCCGAGTGAATAATCTGGATGTAATACCAGCCATTTCTGGTCAGAAACTGTGTCATGGCGGTAGCTTCAGCACCAGAATTGGCCACAACTCTAGAATAGTAAGGATATTTTGTTTTGTCCATCAAAGAAACTGATGAGGCTATCACACCCACTTCTGGAAGTTTGAATGGTTGAATTCCCATGGAAAACTCTTCGGTCATTTCCGTTGACATTGATTCAACCACTGCTTTAATGGAATGATGATTTACAATGTGTCCATATCTGTCCTGCACGACTTGGCGTTCTGCCAGCAAGTTATCCAGGAAGAGTTGCCCAGTTTCTGCATTATTACATAAATCAATGAAAAGCCCGCCAAGTGAGACACCATTCAAGATTCCTGGCATTTCCGTTTTAGCTGTATTCAGAGCATATTGCATGGCAGCTGCATGGCTCAGTCCCATTATGGAGTAATTGCCACAAGAAAATGGTTCCTCGCCTGCCATACGGGCAGACAAAGCTGCTGCTATAATAACATCCCCTGGGGTGTAGTAGAAGTCCACCCTCTCCCTGGGAATAACACAATATAAACATCCCTCCACCGGGCATGGAGAAGTGGGAAGATTTGTCAGCACAAATTGGCGATCGTTGCTGTACATCTGAATTTCATTGGTTCTTAGTGTAAGGGCATCACTTTCATAAGTTCCAACCTACAAAGAAGAGATGAGGGATAACATTAACATCATGGCATAGTTAGAAATAATACAGTGCAGCCTCATTAATCCGGACACTTTTGTTCCCACATACATTGTCCAAATAAATTAAGCCTCTAGGTTTCTGAAACATACCTATCATACAAATGTAATAACAAATCCAATTTGAACACTTTATTCCTTGGATATTTCATCCGATTTTATGAGGCTCAACTGTTTTATAAGGCTTAATGCTGTACATGTGTTCTCAAGAACTGACAGGTAGGATTTGGAATGATTAAGAAATTATAACCTTGAATTTATCTGCATACTTCTACACCAGGAAGTTTACTGTTCTGGTAATTTCTGCCACTAACCACAAAAAAAGTACACCCAAACATTCACCCTAAATCATTACAGTCCCAAGAATGGTATGTGTGACAATGTTGCAATTACAGTCAATCCTGGATATGTTGTAACGGGAGGGTAATAAAATTTTTTGAAAAACAAACAGGGATTTCAAAATAACTGGGTTAAAATAGTGATAAAGTGATTTAGCCGGGAAATTAAAATCTTTTTAAATTAAGTGGGATTTCACTAAATTAGGGTTCAACATTAAGTGGGTTCCACTGTATATAGATTGCTAATTAGATGGCTTGCCTTTCAGGGAACATTGTGTTGTTGCGTTGCGTTGTTGTTTAACGTCCCACTCAAGAATATTTCACTCATTTGGANNTTTGCCTGTGCTCGGCACTACTGGCCATAGAGCAGGGAGGGTTCTTAACATGCCAATACCCACTGTGACACGGGACCTTGGTTTTTACTGTCTCATCCGAAAGACAGCAACAGCCATCCGTAGAGTGGTGCTGCGGGAATCGAACCCCAGACCCTTCGATTCGAAGTCGAACATGCTAACCACTCGGCCACGGAGGCCCTCGCCTGCTGTAAACTCAGTAACTATTGTGAAACTTTATTTTGGCAAATCCAGAGTCTAACATTTATTTGCAAGATAATACACATGTATTTTCACAACTACTTGTAAAAAGATAAAAGCCATATGTTGTGTAGAGTACATTTATTTCAGGTTAAATCAAACGATACATATAGTTTCATGAGTGCGAGCTTTGGCAAAATTACGCAAAATTAAACTTCCCACAAATAAAACCAGTATGCTAAATCCCTTCAATACAGGTAGTCAGAATGTTATGCCACACAAAAATAAAGTAAAATAAAGTAAATACGGCTTTCCATCACTTAGTCAAGGGTAAAAGTACTTTGTATTTACAAAGGCTAGATGTATCAAAAAAGCATTAACTTTCTCTTTTCTTCTTCTTCTCAAAATGGTATGTTCATCCATACTGTTCTAGACCAGTCTGTTGTGGTTACTAGGGTTGAAAGCGTTATTAAAGGAGAGAAAATATTAATGGTATTCAATCTAAAATTGTAAGATTCATGGAAAGAAACTAAACTTTCCCTAACATTTCAGAATTTTAGATGTACTGTTGGAGCAAAGGAACAAAATAATTACCTCATTAAATTCAAAATCAACACCATTTCTGTTATTGTAGTTCCACACAATGTAATCTTGAGTAAGCGGGTCGCCATTTTCATCAAACGCTACCCGTGAGCCCACCAGGCTAGGAATACCATCACTGGCAGCAAACTGAAAAGATAAACATGAAAAATCTCATCTGAGACATCATCACAGCGCTCGAAATTAACCCTTTTTCCTAGGTGGCCCACAGGGTCAGTAGCTTAAAATATCTACTGGCCCCACCAAAAATCTACTGGCCCACATAAAAAAGAAAATCGTAGGATTTTTTTCAGCGGATGATACTTTCATTTATGATAAAAAAAAAGGAATACATGTATATAATTTTGGTAAATTCAAATAGGCATTATTTAAGTATACGGAGTAGCCATTTCTTTTCTGAATTTCTACTGGACAACAGGGCCAGTTCAGATGAGAATTTCACTGGCCCAATGGATTATTTACTGGTCATGGGCCAGCGGACCAGTGCTAATTTCAAGCCCTGCATCACGAGAATGTTTCATTGATATGAAGACATTACTGAATGCTAAATGAAAGGCTTCAAATATCTTGGTGATTGTGCTTGACACATAGGACCATTGGTTGGTTGGTTTTAACATCCCACTCAAAAATTGTCCACTTAGATCGATATGAAAAATGATTGACAGATTGAATTTTGATGGTCTGTATTGGTCTGATTAGTGAGGTGGTCTCCTAACTGATTTCTATGAATTATGGGAATGTCATTCCAGCTTGAATTCAAATATTCCTAGTGGGGTTTTTTTTATCATACTTATCACATATACAGTGAAACTTGTTTATAAAGACCTCCTGAGGGACACAAACAGATCAGTTTTTATAAGGAGGTGGTATTTATGTAGAGGTTAATTTGTACACAAATAGTACTGTCGGTAACAGGAAAAAAAGCATGAGCAGATCCAGGATTTTTTTTCCAACTTGCAAAAAGGAAAAACCTACCCCTTAGTACAGGACTAGGCCTATAAACCCGTTTGCAAAATGGTGTTGGGAGAATTTCTCGCTTGATTTGACTTCATGAGCTCCTGGGCAAAACAAATCACCGAGTTGCTTGTCAGCCACACTGCCACGAGCACCATAATAGCCAAATCCAATATGGCCGCCGCCAGCCATGTTAAAAAA
>JACSZP010034530.1:0-16732 GCA_016161895.1 Pinna nobilis
CTCGAGCCCCACATATATGGAGTTAACTTACCACGTATATATCATAATCGCTCTCACGCCATATGGAATTCACTAACCACGTTAATATCATATTCAGTCAACTACACACCATGTAACTAATAATATCCGTAATACCTGCTAAGATGCATGCGCGAGTGTGTGTGTGTGTGTGTGTGTGTGAGAGAGAGAGAGAGAGAGAGAGAGAGAGAGAGAGAGAGAGAGAGAGAGAGAGAGAGAGAGAGAGTAATTTGTGTATGTGTGTAGGTACAAAAATATAAATGCGCGTATCTATATGTATATATATATATGATTTATTTGATCCATTTGTATTTATTTTCTCGAGTTATGATTTTTCAGCGTTCAATTTCTTATTGTCTTTGAAAATGACAGTGTCGTTACTTTAGTATTATAAATTCTGTTGTATTTGGATTATTATGTACATCTCTGACTAGGTCATTTATACTTGTTTTAGCATCTCAGAAAACAAGAAAAGACCGTGCAACCAACTTTAGATCTTGCAACAAGGAACTTATAGATTGATTGAGTTTGTATCTGATGACATTGACGTCTAACAAATGAAACCGATTTACAGCTGAAATGAGACTAACAATGCATCTGCATGGTTACCCTGAGTTGACCCCTTCGCAAAAGAATAACTATATTATGAATGTAACATTTTTATCCTAGGTATTTTACATGGGAATAGTCTTATTTGGCCCCGGTATAGCTTTGGAATCAGGTAAGTTTAGAGCTCTAATGTACATCTGTACATTTCATTCTATTTCCATCAATGTGCTTGCATCAAGGTAGATATTAACACAATAAAATAATATGATAATATAACGAAACATATGTGATTTCCGCCGCAATTTCGGGATACCGTGACCTAGGGGTTAGCATGGTCGCCTTATGATGGTGAGGTCGTGGGTTCAAACCTGGTCTAGGCTGTGATTGGCTGTTTCTCTGTATCGAATGACTGCGCTGAAGATTAGCCTTTTCCAACTCGCACTGGAATACTTTTTCATTCAGCAGAGAGATCTGCAGGGCGGCCCAGCCGAACATCGGCCTACTTCACTTTTGCGAGTGAAGGCTTTCTCGCTCAAAGGAGACCTCGGGGGCCGCCACACACCGCTCGGTCGTAGAGTTCCGAGTTCCGTTTACGGATTTAGGAACCGGTATGTCCAAATCAAGTTTGTTTTATATAGGAGGGTGGTTTCCTTCTTCTGCTCTCTTTTTCCTATCAGCCGTGATATCAAAATACTGATGGTCTGTCTTTACTGCCTTTAGTAATTTAAATTGCATTGTATATATATCTACTAATTTGGTTTTAAAAATGCTATATACATGTATTTCTACACGAGTATTTAATTTTTTATAGTTTTACAGATTTCGATGACATGATAAATTCCTGAAATGTAAAATAGAAATTACCAAGGACATTCTACACATAAATTTTAACTGTGTCTTCAAATGTTCACAAATTATGAGCCTCCATACTTTAGTTCTGTGGTCCTTATAATATACACATCCTGACGCACATCCAAAATATTTTGTCCATTATCGTTGTACTGGTCCATGTTCAGTTCTGTATATTACCATTTCGTTTTCCTCCCGAACTTCTCGATTATCTCCCCTTCTGCATATTTTGAGTGAACGTGCAAGCAGTAGGTGGCAACACGAACACATTCGTTTAGCCGTTGGTGTGAATGCAAAGTAAATCAAAGGATTAAGTGAAAAATTAAGAAACGAGCATATCGAACTGATTACGGCAAGATTGATGATAAAACAGTACAAACTATTTTTCAAAGAAGGCGACAAGGTAGCTGAACGAAGATACAACATGATGAATTGTGCAACCAGAGAATGCAGTGCAAACACAATTGATATTAGCATCGTTATAACTGTTAATTTCCTGGAGGCGTTTCGATTCCGACATGACATCGATCCGTTTAGGCTTTTAACCATCTTTAAGTTTAGAACAATCATTATAAGGCTTGGGATAACTATTAGTATTATAAATAACAGAGAAATGATGTAGATCTTTAATAATAATCCGGGATTATTGTCAAAGCGCTTGGCGCAAAAGTCAATAACTGCAAGAACTAAGGCAAATATCCAGATTCCAACTGAGAAGATTATACACTTTTTCTTCGAAATTGATCTCAAACTCCACAGCGGATGGACAACAAAACAGTAGCGAAGACCCGTCAGATACAGCACGTGCGCATGTGAACAAATGATAGTACCACAATGAAAAGATTGTAGAATATATGTTTTGAATATTTCGCTGAATTGTCCAAAGATGACTTGATTCCACAAACATAAAAGTGTTGTCACTATAGCACAGACGTCAACCATTGCAAGGCAAGCAATAACTATGAACGTAGAAGAGACTTTCCGAAAGTTCATGAATACAGTTAAACATGTCGTCATATTACCAGATAACCCTAAAGTAGATATGATGACATGTGTAATAAACAGCCATAACGATAGGTCACTCTGCAGGTCATCGAAGTCATGCCTACAACTCACAACGCCGATAGCTTCAATTGATAAGTTCGTCTTCAAAACATAAATGGCCATGATGCTGTCGTGTTAATTTTCTGTTATTCCGTTCAGCTAACCTATAGATTATAAGTATGAGCATATATATCTGATACAACAGAGGTGGATAATGACTAATGTATTAAGTCACCATTGGGCAATCAGTGTATCTTATATCAACAACACATGAACAAAGTACCCTCTGTTTATTGTAGCCGAGATATCACTTGAGGAAATAAAATAGGCACGCCTTTATAAATTGTATATCTTTATATTGTGGTGCAATAATCAAAGGGTCAAACAAAATTGTTGAAGCCTTGCAAATAAACACTTCAGTATTATTAACTTGCCGAATGAAGGCAGGTTTTTCAGTATAAATGTCGACGTGTCATAGTGGTTAACGCCTTCTGATCGTTGAAGCCATGCAAATAAACACTTCAGTATAATTAACTTGCCGAATGAAGGTAGGTTTTTCAGTATAAATGTCGACGTGTCTTAGTGGTTAACGCCTTCTGATCATTAAGTCATTAGATCGAATCCACGCTGCACTGCGGTTGTCTGCCACTGTCCTTTGAATGACCTAGAAAAATCAAGTTCTATGTTACAGTAGGTGTCGGACGTAAAAAGGAGGCTGAAATTGGTTCCAAGAGCGGAGATGGAACTCGGAACTGATCACGAATTCCATAAACCGTGGCCATTATGCAGGCGCGTGACCAGGACTGACCATTATATAGGTTACTGACCAGTACTGTCCATTATATAGATGAGTCCTGAAACGGAACTCTGAACTGGCATCGAGTTCCGAGTTTCGACTGGTACCTAGTTCCGTAAACGGAAATCGGATTTCGGAACCAACTGCAACCTCCTCTGAAAGATCAACAGATTAAGTGAGCATGTTAAAGCATACAGTCAGGTTCAAATATACTTGTGTTTAGCTTATATCTAACCCGTTATAAAGACAAACAAAGTAGTACGCACATCAAGGTAGAAGTTACTAAAGTAGCTTTTCAAAGTGAATACTAGGATAAAATGAACAGCAGTTTTGCCTAGTTGGAGTATACATAGGATATAGCCTCAACATGGTATTATATCTTATTTCTTTAATAAATACTATAAATTATAAGGGAATGGTGTTCCTAGCAAACAAATGCAGACACCTGAGCTCATTTCCTTTTTTTCGGATTTTACTTTCTTGTTTTACTCTCTTAGGTCCATAGATTTTCGGAGTTTACATTGTCTTGCATGTCTTATGTACGTGGCCACTGTTTTTCTTATTTTCTGTTTTACTCAACTACAATTTCAGTAACCAATTTTCCAATGTGGGCATCAATTTTATCGGTAGCTCTAGCCGCTGTGATATATACGTCCATTGTAAGTACTTCAAATTTAACCTTAAGCTGGTATCTCATTGTATCACGGTTCTTTATTATCCATATTTTGTTTGCTGTTGTTTTTTTTTGTCATATCAGAAGTACTTACCTTATAACTATGTCACTAAATCATGTTATTCAATGGGTAAAAAATGCACCATTGGGAAATTATGAATTCAATATTATAAAATGCGTCTATTTACTACAAAATAATTACTCCCCGAGGATTCATGACGTCATACAAATGCCCGGATATCGGGAATACCGCGATACACTGGAACCCACAATACAATGAGAACCGAGTATAATCAATTGCTTACTGAATTGCAAGCGAAATACATGACATGTAAAGCGATATATTATTTCTATGTCTTCCCCTCCTATTTACCCATGTGTTTAACTTTGCATTAGTAGAACTGAAATGACTTGTTTTAAAGTATCTTTCTTTATTCATTGATGTTATACGCTTATTGATAACATATTTATGCCTTATACCTAGTCATGCCTAAACAAGAAATTGTCCTGTGCTTAATTTTTTGTTTTGTATTGTTCTGTTTTGTTTTTTTGTGGTTCTTTTTTTTTTTTTTAGTTTTTCTGTTCTTTTTTTATATCCATTTAATTTTTTTATTGGGGCTTGTTTCTTTATTTTTTTTTTTCATTACACCAATTAAAATTGCATTTACTACTGCACAAAAGATTATGTGCCATTTTACCTATTAGAGACAAAATGTTTATTGATGAAACACAAATAAAAAATGTTTTGAACAATTTATAAAAAAGTATATCTTAAGTCTTACAACAGTGTATATTTTTTAATTCTTGGATAGAGGTTTGCTGCTGACATAGAAGTTGCTTAACCAAGGGTTCTTAATATTTAAATTTAAGTCATCACATCGAAAGTGTTACGGTCGCCATCACGACTTGGTGGATCGATATTATAAATCTGTAAAACAGATGATGAGGGATATGTTCCCCTTGTCGCATACCTAATCCCGTCCCATCTTTTTCTTGTTTATTACTATCACCCATTGTGACTTATGCCCGTATTTGGTATGTGATACGGCGTGCCATCATGGCCTGGTTGATTTATTTGGTAAATCTGTAAATAACAGGAGCAGTAGTTGCTTACCCTTCCGGAACACCTGAACTCACCCCTGATTTTTGGTAGGGGGTTCGTGTTATTTATTTTTTCGGTTTTACACGTCTTGTTGTGTTGATGGCTTTTTGTGTTGTCTCTTTTTTGTTTGGCCATGATTTCGTCTGCCTTTGGATTTTTGAATTATTAATTCCCCTGGTATCTTCTACAGTCAACTTTTTTATTCTTGATGAATATCTTTCACTATAGGGAGGAATAAAAGCCGTGATATGGACTGATGTATTTCAAAGTGTCATAATGTTTGCGGGTATATTTGCCATTTTGATTAAGGTGAGAGGTATCTTAAAGTATTGTATTTTTGTTTAACGTCCCACTGAAGAATATTTCACTTATATGGAGACGTCACCGTGTGTTGATGAAGGACAACAATTTTGACCTTTGTTCGGCACCTATGGCCGTAGAGCAGGGAGGGTTGTTTAACTTGCCGACACCTTTATGACATGGAACCTCGGTTTTTACCGTCTCATACTACAGACAAGGACAGCCAACCGCACCGTTACTTGGGCTCGGACTCCGGACCTCACAATCTGAAGTTGAACACGGTACCCAGGTCACGGCCGCCCCAAAGTAATTTTGTTGTGACTTTCATACAAAATTTAAATTAACATTTTGGTTGGAAGGACGTTTTTTTTTCTTGTTTTTCGTGGAAAACAAATATAGATCTATGTCTGTCATAAATTTTCCGTGGTATTGATTAAATTACTATAAGAGCCAAGTATTGGTCTTTCAGATTTACGATTGATCGATATCGTTTAGTTCTATTTCATTCTGGAACTTACAAGGTAAGGTCCAAACGACCTTACGTGATTTATTCAGAACGTCGAATGGTTTCGGAAATATTTATTTGAAAATACTGTTTGTTGCAACAGTACTCACAGAACGAAAGTCGATAAGTTTGATCCTGTCTTGTTTTGTAGGGAACTATGGTAGCAGGAGGCGTGGCAAATGTGATTGACATTAATAAGAAGACCGGGCGGCTTGACGTTTTTGAGTAAGTAATGTTAGATATCGTAATTTTGATTCATTGCACATGCATGTAATTATACTCCATTTATTCTATTTCTGATTTTTATTTTCAGTTTTAACCCAGATCCAACAGTAAGGCACACATTTTGGAACCTTGTTGTAGGGTCTTGTATAAGAATGGTTGGTCTTAATTTCAACCAGTCGACAATTCAGCGTATTTCTTCTACACCAAAAAGAAAGGATGCAAATAAGTGAGACATGTTAATTTCTGCTAGATATGTAAATAAGCCTCTGTTCTAAATTTCTTTAAACGGCCACATACACACAAAAAAAGTTTTGAAAGTTTTGCAAAGTTTCATATATCAATGTACATTCAGCTTTAAAATCATAATTGCACCTATCGATCATAGCTACCTCGTTAATTAATAAAAATAATTTACATAGTGTACATCTAAAATCAAATATATAAGTATGTAAATTGTAGTAGCAAACATGTATCAATTGCACACAATTTCACAAAATATATATGTCATAATACATTGTGGTCTGCGTGTGTTCCTGTCACGTCTTTTTATTACAAGTTCCATAAAAAAAAAACGTCGGTTTATACGTAGATTTATTAATACTGTCAAAATATTTTTACGGTAAACTCTATAATTGTTCATGTCACAGAGTCTTGTATTTTGCCGGACCTGCGTTTTTCATCACATTGTCTTTAGCAACATTGGAAGGACTCGTTGCTTTTGCATATTTCTACACAAAACGATGTGACCCTCTCGCCTCTAAGGAAATCAGCAACCCAAATCAGGTATCTCCCGTTTTATATTATGGTATCTGCTTCATCTCTTCTGAACTACTCCTATTGGCCCGAGGTACGAAAGTCCGGAGAGTTAATGCAATATCCCCGACGTCGTCGGATGTGACGTTAGTAGACAAAAAATGGAGCAACCTTTTGATATAGAATATATAGGGTTTTCGTTCATCATTTATGAATTTCTAATTATTTGGCCTTTAATTAGGGTTATGGCGTTTGAGCTGTTGATCATAATATTTTGTTTTGATCTACGTAAGACAAATTAATTTTTTTGTCTGTATATTCTTCGGCAATCTTTTTTCCTCTAAGAACATTTATTGTTTGTACATGTAGGAAACGCCACGTCTGTATTTTTTCGAAAAAAAAATATCAATGAGATGTACTCTGTTTTGTTTTTTCTTTTTTTACTTTCAAATTTACTCCATTAATTGTGCAGGTCATCCCTTATATGGTACTCGACATGTTCCAGAACTTCCCGGGGATGCCTGGTTTGTTCATGGCTTCACTATTTAGCGCATCACTGAGGTACGAATCTTAAAAAAAATGATAGATTTACAATCAACTTTCCAATACAATGTATCTACTTTTCAAGCCTGTCATCGTATCTTATTTACACATTATATGCCAGGAATTTTGGTTAAATAAAGACGATTTTGATGATTCTTTTCTGAAAAGAATATCTTCGGAAACCGCACAACTTTTTAATTATGACATGGTAATTAATATCCATTTTTCTGAAATCTAACAAAGCCGATACCGGTACGTATTTTTTCCATATTCAAAACATCTTTCATACTACTGTATTTGCAGTACGATGTCTTCTGGCCTCAGCAGCCTGTCTGCCCTTACTGTACAGGATATCGTTAAGCCTCATTATAAGAATCTCTCAGATGCCACGACCACAATGATTGCCAAGTTGTCAGGTATACAATTCATGACTTTTTTACGAACGTTTTTGTCTTTTACATCATTGAAATCAGGGTTAAAAGATATATGGACAAGAAAACTGTTTTCCCCATAAAGATGTATTAAATAATATAACCAAATGTTGTTTGAACGTTTTATTTCGATCCGAATCTCAGAATTTAATGCCTCTTCAGAAATCAAGTCTTTTCAAAGATTGTGCTCAAACTCTCTTATAGTTTTTCTTCATCCGGTTATTCAAATGCATAGCTTAACCCAATCCAGCTCCATAATTCTGAGAAATTACGACATTTTAAAACTTTTCTTTAAATCAATATCATATATATATACATAAATAAATATATATATACTATATTGTCCGTTACAGTGATTGTGTTTGGTGCTATGTCGGTTGGCGTGTCGTTCATGGTAGCAAAGATCAAAGGACCAATGTCGCAGGTAAACTATCATGCAAAAAGTGATGTGAGTAAAGAGAATACATGCTCAATTCTGCGCAATACTCACCTCGTGTATTTACGTTCTATCGTTTTGAGGAGTTGCTGTAAACGTCACTGCAGTGTGATACAAATACACTACTTTAATTGATACCTCCTGAAAAGAACATCTATGATACAAATTAAATATTAAATGCAAAGGAAACATGGGAAAATACTGAGAATGAGCGAAACACCAAACTAAGATGAGCATGAAAAATTGGAAAACATAACGATCTAAATATAAATAAATGCAAATCCTAAACGGGATGAGGTCAGGTTTGCAGAGGAAATAAGCATGTAGTAAATATTACACGCAATCTCTCACGCGCGATCACAATAACATATTAGGTCTGTTTTAGATAAGTTAGATGGACAAAACTATGTACATTTCGATTTCAAATCCATAAAAAGGGGCATACAAAAGACAGAAAACAAAAACGCAAGAAAGTCTACATATGAACGAATCTTAACCCTAACACAGTGATGCAATAATGTACCCGGGAACAGTTAGAATGTCCTGGTCGCTAGAGGACGCGTTACATTCTTTTAATATCATTAGTATCATTAGTAAACTTTACACAACGATTTAGTCATATCCATTAGTTTTAAAATATAAGATGGATTCAAACTACATTTATTTAGCGATGAATACTCAAGTGGGTATGAACTATAGAGAATAACAGCTGTGAATTTTGAGTTGTATTTGAGGGTAGCATTGTCTCTTAAAATGCTCGGGATGTTTAGTTATTTTGATTTTCAATTTAACAAATGCTATATTTCAGATTTCGTTCAGTGTGCTGTCGGCATTTGGAGGGCCTATGGCCGGATTATTTTTGTATTCCATCTTCTGTCCTTGGGCGACAGCTAAGGTATGAAGTGTAAAGTATATAATCTAATAATGTTCCTGTTATATGTTTATATTTCGCTTGAAAAAATCTAAATATAATATTCTGAAATGAATGCTTACCTTTGATGTTATGCGCTTTAATTATGTTTCTTAATCTTCGATTTGGTGCGTGGAGTTTTGTTATATGTCCGTTTGTCCGTCTGTTTTTCTGTCCGTTTGCAAAATTTAACATTGAACATAACTTTTCCATTGTTTCTATCATCTTTGGCTTTTATTTTGCAGCCGTATATTTTGACCTAGTGGCCTTACCTTACCATTCTCTAAGAAAAAAATAAGGATATGTATTTTCATAGCAATGTTAAAGTGTTTATCCTTTTGTATACCTTACAAGTTCAGTAGCTGTAGAAAACTTAAGGAAAAGAAAAAAGACATATCTTATATTTCTATGAATACAATGACTGTGCCTTACGCATTTTTATTGATCATGTTTTTAACAGTCTATTTACCGGTTAATTACAGGGTGCCTTCTCCGGAGGTTTTCTTGGATTTATATTCATGCTATGGATGTCCATGGGACAGAATTTTTCGAAGTCTATCATAAAGACCCCTTGGCTTGAGCTGGCCCCTACTGATCAATGCCAATCCATGATGTATACGAATTTCACAAATAATTATACGACAAAAGCTTACACGAGTGCCTACGACTTCACACAACTTCCGGAAGACCTGGACGTAACCACGATCAGTAGTATGGCGCCGACAGGACCGTAAGTTTAATACGCTTTCTCATTTTTCTTAGCTAATTTAAATATAAAGTACAGATATAGAGGTAGTCGTGGATTTGAATCCGAGTCACTGCTCCTGTCGTTCGGATGAGAGAGCTAAAATCGAGGTCCCTTGTTACATTAGGTATCAACAGGTAAAGTACCCTTCGAATTCTAGGGTCAAAACTACCGAGCATAGACAAAATGTTTCGTCTTTCACTGACATACGTTTGAAGTCTCCATATAAGTGAGAGTGACACGTTTAACAAATATACAACCAACAAACCTTCTAGGTAAAGCGGAATCTTGTTGTAAACCTTTTCATCAAAAGAATCCTAATCTTCCGCAGCTTTCTGATGTCCTGTACACGTATAGTATGGATTGTAATGTTGAAAATGTTCTAAACTGACCTTCTCTAACAGTTGTTTATATTATCTCGTTGGGTGTGAAGATCTATGAATTGGTGCCCACTTAATCTTTAATTTTTTCACAGACAAGGCATAGACAAAATGTACACCCTGTCGTACCAGTGGTTCGGGACACTGGGTATATTGGTCACCATATTTATTGGAACAGTAACTAGTCTTATTGAGGGTAAGATGGTATTTTTACATACTGGTTTCTGATCTTATAACCATCTTGGTGACTAAATGAGGTGTATTTATTGAATTCCTCTTTAAGTTTATTGTGTAAACGTGATGATATTCCTATACTAAATACTACCGGTGTTGTCAAAAATCAGATCACTGACTCCCTCACGATCATTATGTGCTAATGACCACTATATGGTTTTTTCTATTAGATAGCCATCATTATTTAGTTTTTAGCGCGTTAGGCCGTATGTTATGGATTAGCACTGTCTTTCGCTTTCCCTGCTTTTTGGGCAAGAACTCGCACTGCTCAGTAATTTTTAATGACGAGCATAGGCCAGATTTGTCGCATACGGCCGTTAAGGAACAGCAGAAAGCAAACCATAATATTTCAAGACATTACTAGCTGTCATTTTAAGTAATCTTATAACATAATATGTACTATTATCAATTTATTTGCTTTTTTCAATTGTTCACCATCAGGTCGTCCGGATCCGAAAAGTATTGATGTAAGATATATGCTCCCGTTCTTTGATCAGTTCTTTCCGTTTTTACCAAAAAGCCTCAGGAAACGTTTGTACTGTGGAACTAGATATGAAAAGGTATGACTTTGTTAATCGTGTCTTCTTATTATAAACCTATCTCCGAAGGTTTGGATTTTCTCTATCCGCATTTATTCTTGTGGCCAATTCAAATGTTTGTCTGAAAAACTTAATATTGCCAAGAATGTCTTATTTCCTACATGACAAGACCTATTATTCTAGATCTAGTTACATCGGCAGGTGGCATTTACCCATATTTGTAAAACTATATCGATGATCATTCCTTTCGAATAGAATACGAAGAAGTCTTAGGGATGTGTGCAGTGTGATTTCCTTTCTCTTCTGGGTCACCTGAATTCAAACCCGATTTAGTATGAAAAGAAATAAATTATAAATTATAAATTACATAATAATTTTAATACAGATAACAGTACTAAACCTATAATCATATAAGAAATTCAGTTTTTGACAATTGTCAGTATGATGATTGACAGGGAAAACAGATGTTAAGGGATAGAGAATAAAACATGCAAAACGCAGACAAAGGGAGACGACTAGACAAACCATAGATAATTCCTGAACACTAAGTTTATTTCTTTACCTTTGTTTTATTTCATAACTTTGACAATGTTTTTTTTTCTTTTAAGCGGAAAGCATTCATAAAGAATATAGATAAAGGTTATGACTCATATGAGGAGGAAGTAGCCATTGGGGTCAAGCTTAAACCTCTGAGTAATCAAAAGGATATAGTCCGTTATGACGGGATGGTCCTTGTTAAAGATGGCAACAATGGCGTCACTGCATCGGACGAGCCAGTGGTATCTGTCGAAGCTGAAAAAGGAAATGACGTAGCTACATTCATGCCTAGCTCTACGACAGAAGAGGAGAATCTAGAGACGACAAAGACGTAGGACGGCAAGTAGAAGATTTCAGGTTTTTCTTTGGCTTGAGTGTGTTTCTGTTCATAAATCTTAACAGGGATGGAGCAATCGTGCATTTAGGCGCCAAGACATGGAGTTAGGCGCATTACAAGACTTTTTCTGACTAATTTCAATTTTAAATTCATTTAGATAATAATTCAAATGGAAAGTTGTTTGCTCTGTTAATAAAAGATAAAGGAATGTGCATAAATCATATGCCTTTTTCTTGCTAGAATAAAAATTTAAACTACGTTTTTTCATATCGCTCAAATGAAGCTAAAATTTATAATTTATCATGTCCATGTTAATACCTTCAATGTCATTTTCACGGAACTTTCAATGTCATGACATAGGATAGCGATTTATAAATAATTATTTCAAATTTTACAGTAGGTTTGTTGAAAAAAGTGCTAAAACATCAGAAAAGTGTATATCGAATTGTAAAATTTAGAGTGTTAAAGACAGCAATTTGGTTTCTTTTGCTTTGATACAAAACTAGCACAGAAATACTTTAAATGGAATACAGGCGCTTTGCCACTTACATACCCTTACTTGAGAAGTGTCTCATCCATTACTTATCTCTTCATTGCATTGCATCTTGCTTAAACATATTCAAAACTTTCCTCATGTTTTTCAATCAGAGTATTCCATTTTGAAATTACGTAAGCGAGGATTAATTCTGAACTCCGTGAAATAATTTGATTAGACCATCCTGGGCTGTCTCCCGTAGGAAATAAGGACTGACCGACACTATATGACTGACTGATTGTTGATGGTTGCATTACTAATAACAAAACAGAATTAGAAAACATGACACTTGGTTCCGTGCGTGGTTAGAATTCACTCAGAATACTCGTTTTATGGATCATTCTAATTGGATGCTATCATATATTATAACTGGAAACGAAGCATGTGAAATTGTATAAAAATGTATAGAACATATATGAACCGACCAGATCCTTAGCTAACGAAGAGTTTCTAGTGATGACGATTGTTATTAGAATTGCTATAAGTATGAAAACTTTTGACAATTGGAAGAATGAAAATATCTTGCATAACATGCTTGAGAACAAGAAGTCCGAAAGAAAAATAATAAAAAACAAAGTCCTTAAATATGACAAGTTCGGGATAATGCAGAACTCATTATGGAAAACAAATACAAATCCCTGACGGGAAGTGCTCAGGTGCCCGGGAGGAATCAGCGTTCCCTGTCGACATACCACACAATTCGGTTGAAACAATCATACGCTCTTGATCTTACACTCTTTATACTATTTGAATATCTTCTAATAAAAAATAGAAATTAAAATGTTTGTGATTGAAATCGAAATGTTCAATTAATCCATTTCCTTTTACCTAGTTCAACAACAGCTAGCGAAATGAAAAAAAACTGTGAAGAAATACCAAGGTCCCAAGCTTTTTACCTGCAAAGTACTTAAAAACCTAGCTATATAGAGACTTCATGGTTAGATATACAAAGGTCTCAAGTCATTGACCTGCAAAGTACTTAAAATTGTAGCTATATAGAGACTCCACGGTTAGTAATACAAAGGTCCCAAGCTATTGACCTGCAAAGTACTTAAAAGACCTAGCTATATAGAATTCAATTACATTTATATGTCTGCAACTATTATAAGCTTGATTCTTTCAGAATGTTACTATTGTAAAAAATAACACAAACTCAAACCAGCTAATCAATTATTTTTCAACGATTCTTCTGGTAGAGAAACAACTACTTAAACACTGACGACACCAGAAACTAGTTTGTAATTTTGAAATGGTTTAGTTTTATGTGCTAAATATATATGAAACAGAAATCTTGAAGTTTTAATCTATATCCAATGCATATTGTTTCAGTCATTTTCTATTTTCAAATGGGGGATGAATGTTCAAAATTAACGCCGTTTTACACGTGCAATAGATATGGTTAAGATATTCTTTTTTGGAAAACTTAAATGTAGTATTTTGACTACTCCTGTTGTTATAGTTCGCCAAGAAAGTCGTTGAACCGATATTATCGAAGTACGCTGTTTCTGATAACTTCTGCAATACATATCAGGACCAATATTTGCCTTTTTTTTTTATAATATTCACTTAAGTTTTAGGGATATTCATGCAACGATTGAAAGATGCCAACAGATGTCGCTGATTCCCTTAAGACTCTTGATGAATCCTGCTTTGATTTTTTTGCGAATTCTTTTAAATGAGTTTCAATTGTTCCTTTATCTTTCTTTAACTTTACTACACAGCAAAAGGGGATGAACTTCCAATCTTAAGATACATCCATCTCATTATCTATCTACAGTCTTACAAATAAGAATTCATGAAGTAAACTAATATAATTGTGCAGATATATCGATTATCGGCAGAGAGGTAGAATAAACATTGAGAAGAAAAAGTCAGGCATAGAAGCATTCAATAACATTTATTCTTAACCTTGCGGTGGAAATATCATTTACAATTCAATAAATATACATATAAAGCTTTTGGGAAATACACACGCTTGTTCATTTGAATATAGATGTATTACAAACAAACAGTCTCCCTCTATTATGAAAAACTCATAAGCAAAATAAGAAAAGCATAATTACGCTTATATACATATACAAAGAACGTTAATATCATTGCTAACTACATGGTAATTTCTTTTCTAGGGATAAAAATGATCTGTACCACTCTGTAATTAAACCATTTTAAAGAACATACACGTATATGCAACTTGAGAAGACCAACCAACCTTGTGAAATTGCTGAGGAACTTCTCAAGACGTGTGGAAATACCTTTCAACTTAAACTTCTTAAAAATCAAATGCACATATAAACACCAACTGTATCACCGGTTCAAACACAAACTGTTATAAATATATCGATTCAATATTGCAACCGGACTAATAAAGAATTGCAAAATATGAGAGTTCAAGTATTACATTTCTTTTCCCTAAAATCCAAACAATGAGCAGAAAAATCCCTAAATGTTAGTTACAATTTTGGTGGAAATAATCAACGCAATCCGAGCTACATACACGTTCAATCTTTTATGCAACGAAACCCAAAGTATGTTGACCAAACCAATGTCAAAACATGTCTTTAGAACCGTTTGAAACGCATTGCGTATTTAACATTAGGACTTTCTGAGGTATGAGAAATTTTATAATCTATGATTTGGTTTGAATTGAATAATGGCTGTAACACTTTCTCTCCTTCGCACGGTTCTCCGTCGCTCTGCTTTATCTTTCAAACTTTCTTCTCTCGATTTCTTCAACAGGACGTTAAGATGATTTAACATATCTTTGAAGTTTTCTCTTCCTTTCTCGTTTGCCGTGTGACGGAGGGACGCTGCATGTCTGCGGCCTATTTTCATTTCCCTAAGCAATAACAAGACATTGGCATACAGGATTTGTATATGTAAAAATCACATATAATGTCACAATAGAAATACACCGGTAAAATAATTATATAGATCTACAATATTCAATTAAATGATCTTTGATTTGTTGATTGCATTTTGTCTGACGTCCGACTCAAGAATATTTTATCTATAGTGCAACACAAAGGTTGTATGCTCGGCTCTTATGGCAAGTGAGCAGTGAGTTATATGTATTGTGCCGACACCTATAGTGACATGGATCTCTGTTTTACTGTCTCATTCAAGAGACAGGGATAGTCAACAGCTATAAGTGGAAATAGCTAATTATACAGAATACATGAAAATATCAAGCGTATGACGTGATATCATGTAGACTTAAACATTGTATCCTTCTTTGACGTTTCTCACAGGAATCAGCTATGAGGATCTCACCCTTATTTGAAATTGTCACTATCGGGGTAAAACTTTCAGATAATGGTCTGAGATTGGCACAAAACGTCAATGCACAAGAGGGATCTGAAACAGTTCAAAACCACTCTGACACAAGGCCTCTTTCCCTTCCCAATTAATAAGCAACTTTTAGTTCTAATAACACAGCATAAAACCAGGGTCTCCTGCAAATCACTGACAGGTAAAATTGAATATCACATACAGCGATAGTAAGATAATATTTCCCCCACATATTTGAATACGTACTGCAGTTCTATGGTGTGACTGTGATCACTGTCAAGTTTCTCGATCAGCTGATCGATCTGCTCCTCAGTCATTGTGACGTTCATCAACTGCAATGTAATTAGTAACAAACATAAAATGTAATATGCAATGCAAACTAAAAGGCATAAAAGTTATCCAGATCGCGGTGAAATCAATGTACAGTTTGGAGAAATTACAGAACACGACAGTGACCAGGAGGACGCAGTGTCATACGGACTGTATTGGTTATTTGTATTGTATCATTGCCCACTCAAGAGTATCTCGCCTATTTTGAGCCGTTAGCAATAGCGGTGAAGTTTCTCAGTCTCAGGTGAAGTTCTCCTAGATTAGACTATTGTCATACAGTAGGCAATAGATATGTACGTAACATGATAATCAGGGTGGTTGTGTAGACTATTGTCATACAGTAGGCAATATATATGTACGTTATATGATAATCAGGGTGGTTGTGTAGACTATTGTCATACAGTAGGCTATATATATGTACGTAATATGATAATCAGGGTGGTTGTGTAGACTATTGTCATAC
Organism: Pinna nobilis; assembly: GCA_016161895.1. Lineage (NCBI taxonomy): Eukaryota > Metazoa > Mollusca > Bivalvia > Pterioida > Pinnidae > Pinna > Pinna nobilis. The sequence goes on from JACSZP010034530.1 coordinate 16,523, forward strand.
AGTAGGCTATAGATATGTACGTAACATGATAATCAGGGTGGTTGTGTAGACTATTGTCATACAGTAGGCAATAGATATGTACGTAACATGATAATCAGGGTGGTTGTGTAGACTATTGTCATACAGTAGGCAATAGATATGTACGTAACATGATAATCAGGGTGGTTGTGTAGACTATTGTCATACAGTAGGCAATAGATATGTACGTAA